>JASGXE010016066.1:0-16049 GCA_030068105.1 Sinentomon sp. SZTP_YWyxl | reverse complement strand
AGAATTCACAAGTTTTAACACAACTTTGTTGAACCTCAACCAACAGTTTGCAAAAAAGTGAAACCGACTGTGAACCTCAGGTATCATCTGTGTTTGTTGCGTTCTGCATTGAAGCAGGAGATGATGGCAGCTGTGTTGGGATGGTCCGGTGGCAGCACCAGCCACCGCTCAACCAGAGAGCAGGCGTCTGAATCCACGGCAGAATCCCGATCATGCACCGGCTTCTGCTGGTTTTGGACACCAAATGTACGTAGGCCTACCAACGCAATATGCCTATCCATTGCGCAGGAAAAATTACGGACGAAAATTTCTTGAAAACAGGTTTCAAGAGTTCGTTTAAGACACATGCATGCAAACCATCGACATGGTCAATCTCTCCACATTGTCCACCCCACTGCAGATCGAAACATGTTCTCCTACTGAGCATATTACAGGGTTACAGGAAAGAATCGCATTTGGGACGATCATTTTTTGTAAGTTATTTATTGGCTGCTTCTGTCCATTTTTTTCCCTTCATACCCTCTATCACAGCAAGACTTGGCTTCTAAGTGTACCCACGATGAAAACAGAAGTCCATAAGCACCAGAAGAGAAAGTGACAGTTAAATTGTCAATTGAAAGGCTCTCAACAAATACCTATACACGCAGTTCAGATATGGGTCCCAACGCTTGAATTTAGGCCCAAAGACAATGATGGCCCAAAAGAAGATGAAAACATCTTTTGGATTGCGAGCACACACATGGCACAAAAACCGAAAGGTCAAACAATGCCTGCATCCTTTTACTTCATAACCTTAATCGTCCAGACATCCGCAGGAACTGAATTTTGGGGTCACATGTACTTTTCAAATCAGTTTATAAACCAAAATGCCATATGTACGATTTTTCCGGAGTATACTTTCGGTCTATGATGCCTTTGAAATTCTTTTACACATCTTCAAACCATTCTAGCGTGCTCAAAAAGGCGTATGCTAGGTTATTGATGCATTTTATTTTCCAGTTTCGGCCTGTCCATCAATTACCATATGCACGAAAAGGAAGGGTAATTACTATATTCACGTGTGTAGATACATAAGAGAGTATCGGATTGTGCATTTTAACGTGAAATGCATTTATGGCATCCGTATACGAGTATACTTCAGGTTTTTTGTTTTATACCTGGAAGAGAGAACACTTCGAGAACGATTCAAGTTTCTCGCAATAGATCTATCCAGTTGCTCAGAAGAGATCCCGGTCACCTGTTTCGTTGTTGCGATGTCACTCGAGTCGCCCATACTGGACGGAGGACCACGGACTATAGCACTGAATGCCAGGAAGCCCCTCGCACTGACAGGATTTAGGAATTTCCGCACACCTTCGTTGGTGCCAATATGCTTCTAGACAGGTGAAAAAAGCTACATCGTACTGCAGGCATTCGTATTTAATCTTCGGCGTCAAACGGTGTGTGGCGGCATGTTAAATCAACTTCGTCAAGATGGCAAATCGGGAAATTAGCGATTTCACACGAAGTTATTTGGTCGCAGGATTAAAACAACCACATCTGCAGTTGGCGAAGTGGACTGTGTTTAGTGATTGTGTAGTAAAGTTGAGGATTAATTCCTCTAGTGTGCTTATTTATTTCTCTTCTTTTCAAGATCTTCGTGATTTTGAGAACAACCGTCTGCAATGCATGTCATTCCCTGGATTTGTTATTTAGAAATTGCGCTTTTATAGGTATCTATACGTTCATATCCATACGTATTCTGTACAGTTAAGAGGAACCAGCACTACAAATATTTTGACTGTGTGCGGACTGCAAAAAATATTCTACGAGCTGCCTATTTTCGCACGACTGGCGGAACTGAGAAAGAGTACAAAAATGTGCCAATGGAGGGAATCAAGGACATGTATTGGACATGTATTGTGCATACACCTCCTTGGAGGGAATCTTCTTCTCGTTCAGGCTGGATGAAGCAATTCACTCACCTGCTCTTTGGTTCACTGGAGTATCACTGGATCCTCCTCAGCAGCAGTTAATTCCCGTCACACTGTTTCCAGTAGCGGCTCCGGCACTTCGCGAAGGGGCCGGCACGCCGTATAGGAGCGCCGCCAATCTATGTTATGGGGCAGCGGCCCAGCCGGGTTCCATGGGGTAGACCCTCTGCCAGGGGAAGACTGGACAAACCCGCTTGCAACTTGGAGCGTCAGGACAAACTTCTTATTCTTTTGAGCCTGGGGGACTCTGAGATTCAGAAAAGTTGAAGAAATTGTGACATTTTGAGTTCATTTTGGAGTAAAATTGCGGTTTCTGTGAAACTTTTCCAAAAACAGGATATTTCTCACTGGAGGATAGGGGGTAGGTTGGAGGAGGAGGAGGAGGAGGCTTATATTTTCCTTTTTCCTATACCTCTTATTCTCAATAGGAGAGGCTGGTTGCTCCCGCCTCCTGTATCCGCCCCTGGTTCTCGTGTCCTGGTTCTCGTGACACAGTTTGCCGTGGCATATATATGGGTTCGCTCAAATAAAAAACTGAATAAAATTTGGGTAAATCAACTGGAATAGTCAAAAGTGCACATACTTGACCGGGTAATGCAAAAAGCCAAATGTCATCAACTGGATATAAGCCACAATGAAATGAACAAGGAAAAAGCAACGAACGGATTTTCTGAAATCCCTTCTCGCTTCAGATGTGGAATTTCACCTGCTGAAATTCGGCACTGCACGGTGCACGGTCGGGTGTGCAGATGATGAATCTTTGATTCATCCAAAGCTGCGCACCCACCGATCAATCTATCACCTGATTGTAGTCAAATTCGGCGATGCGCTTTTGCTGGTGCAAAGTTGATGGCATGATTAATCTTCTGAATTCCTCGTAAGTGTCGCCTTGCATTGAAATCGAAAGTTTCTTTTCCTCCACGTGTATTTGTGATCAATATCAGAAGGACAAACTGTCGCATTGCATTTAACATCAGATTGCATCATTTCATGGTAGTTTTTCATCGGCATTCTTCCAACGCAAATTTTGGTAAAATTTCTCGTTGATGAGCTGGAATATGCCAAATCCGACATACCAGCCCAGAACGATTACATCAATCTGAATTAACCACCAATGCACTTTAAATCAATCCAAATTACACCGATCCAAAAGACACGGATCACAACAAGGATTATTCCCTCCAAGGGACGCTTTCTATAGTTTGTCCCCAACGATCCTGCAGTTTCTTGGAGCAGATATTTTGGTCCTCGGTTTTATTCATAATTGCAGTCATGACTGCCGTCATGTACGAGAAGTGGCGCCTTGTGTGAGAAGTCGGCCATGGTAGAGGATGTGAACGACTTTCGCAAGCTATAAAGACATCGATACTTCATTAACAGGCAGTTTTGTAACGGTTCTCGAAAAAAAACTGCGGGTTCTGGGAAATGGTTCAGGAATATTTGTTTTACTTTTGATGGCCCTGGCACAAACTAACTGTGCTGTGGAAAATGGGTCAAGAAATGTGATATTTTAATTAAAAAGCATTTATTTGGCTTTTATTGCCACGGTGGTCAATGTTTCAAGCCAAAGATCCCATCTGCCCCATCTTTCACGTTTCCAATTCCGTCCATTGCCAATTTAACGCTCGCAGTCCATTTCCAACCAAATGTCCCAATTGCCCTTGATTGAAAAATGTAAATCCGAAATATTTAAACGAAAGGGAGATTGCGCGATCTTTTCATAACGCAGGAGGAAAACACAATTTGCTTGAGCTGGTAGCACGAATATATACGTACCTAACCGCAATCACAAGGAACTTATTTATTATTATTATTTATTTATTATTTATTAAAAAGCAATACTGCCACGAAATGTTATGGTGACAGATCAAGTCGATTGGGTAAAAACACACATATTCAACAAAGACACAAGCCAAAACTCGATAGCAGCGGAAAAAAAAGTCAAAGCACACTAGGTGCGGCGCCCAGGGATGCCATGGCTCGTGAGATAAATGGGGATGAGGGGAGAAGATTGTTCCAATCTCTGGCTGTCCGAGGGAAGAATGAGTTGAAATAACGGTTTGTTCGGCAAAAAGGGATTTGGACAGCAAGGCCGTTGTCAGTTCTGCGTTGGAAGGGCTTGATGGGATAGGAAGGAGGCATACTAAAATTGAAAGAGTGAGTTATAATTTCGCAGAACAGCTGGAGCCTGTGCTCTTTGCGCCTACTTGCCAGAGATGACAAGCCAAGATCCCTCAATAAACCGGATACACTGATGTCTCTGGTGAAACAGTTGGTGATCATACGGGCTGCTCTTCTCTGTACCATTTCGACATTGGAAACGTCTTCCTGGCAGATTGGGAAGACGTTTCCAATGCTACGCGAACTCCAATGCTACGCGAACTCCAATGCCACGCGAACTCCAATGCTACGCGAACTCCAATGCTACGCGAACTCCAACTCCAATGTTCGCGAACTACAACTCCAATGTTCGCGAACTCCAATGCTACGCGAACTCCAATGCTTGTTTCCAATGCTACGCAAACAAAACTAGCTGTAATGTACCAGGTACGTACGTAAAATTGTGGAGTTTTACAGGAAATTGTAAATCTCCAGTATGACGAACTTTGGGGCAAATTTGGAGTCGTTTTATCTTGGAGTGAATTCTGGTCACGATAGAGCGAGATATATCCTGATTTATGGAAAGCAATGTCCGACATCGCACTTCGTGGAAACGTTATGCATGCTTGTTTGGATCTCAGGCACTGTTCGCGTACCAACATTACAAGTATAAAGTGCACATTTAGAATTCCTCAGAGGAGTTACGACTCATCGCATGGAATGGACACGCTGTCAATCAGACACGAGCGAGTTCTTCTTTAATAATAATTTCATTTAATTTCGTTTAAGCAGAAAATGAAATTTGCGCAACACCGACGCGGTATGCTCCTACAGACAGTGTGGCAGCAGGCATCACAAGGCCAAAACAGTTCAGAGGTTGAGTGATGCGTGGCAGAAAAGGCATAAAATACGTATATATCTTGCAGGTGAACTTCACAGAAAAAAAAACGTGATTATTTTTTAAAGAGCAGCGCAAAAACAAACACAGACAATACCGACGATGTGGAGGGTGGGGAGTATAAATGGCAATTGACATTGCATGTTGCGCTTTTGCTATCCAGGTTGGACTGTGAGCGATGAAATCCTCTGACCGTGAAAAACTGGAGCGGTGGAGTAGGGACTGCGATTTCTTTTTTCAGGTTGCTAATTTATTTCTAATTCCATTGTATCTCATTCTCACTGGCAATGCGGCTCTTTTGTGCAGGCGTGCAGTGTGCAATAGAGTAGAGTTGGGACATTTACGGCGAAACAATTGGCCAGGCGCAATGAAATCTTCAAAACGTTTTTTCTGCTGGAATCCCAATTGGATTGACGCATGAGTGTTCTTGTGAATGTGCGAGAATAAAGTCGCTTTCGTCGCGGATTTGTGATCAATCAAAATCAAACTAAACTTTTCCATCATTCAAAATCCGCGTGTTGTTTTTGGCAATTTTTGCGTGACTTATTTCGAAGGGTTCTTCCGTTTTCTCCAAACACACGAGGGATTGTTGCATAAAGCTGAGCCATCAGCCAACCCGGAGATAGGGACTGGCTGCGGTGAGATGGGGATTTTGAGATTCCGAGAAGATAGTTCGCCGGAAAATTAACACAGGGCTTTCCTAAATTTCGTCCCCAGCCGCACCGAATACGATTTTCGACGAACTTTCCTCCGAAGCCAGAATCCACGGAACCCTTCTCTCCCCCAAGAGCGATTGTCCTGCTTTCGCTATTGTGTTTTTACACAGTTCCCATTTCGTTGCGACAGGGTACCACATCCTCTTTTATTATACGACACTGTTAGCGTATGCTCTTTGCCATCATCGCGTCATTTTACACCATTTGCTGCACTTTCAGAAATCCGTAGAAATATTCAGAAATCACCTAACCCTGAACTTATCTGTAACCAATCTAAAACCTACCCCGGATAAAAATGTAAAAGGGATAATTGGCGAAGGGAAGGGGCACACAAGAATAAAATTATTATAAGGTCCACTCATTCCAGTATTAAATGGCCCAAATGATGGTGCAGTGAGAGACATAGGCAAAGCAGTATCATACCAGTTTGGGACAAACCAGACATTCAAGATCAAGTTTGGTTTTCGGTCAATCCGAAAAGGTCAATTGTTTTCGGTCAGGTTTAGTCAAACTTTTCTCGGAGTGTTTCCAACTCTGCGTTTGTTAGATCTTGGTTCATCGAAAAGTTCCGAATCATTTGTTGTTGTTGCGATACCTTCCTTTCTGATGTGCCTGCAAATTCCACGCGGATGTTTCGTTTGCTTTGTTTTCTCCAGTTTCTCACAAAGCTGTCTCATTTTTGTTCAAGGCTTTAAAAGGATGATACCAATGATGGACTCTCTGAAGCCAGATACGAATGATGTCTGGAAAAATAACCAAACGTTTGTGAATCTTTAAACAGCATTCCAGTGATATCCACGGCCTTTTGCGTTTTTTGGGTGATGTGAGGTGCCCAATCATAGGAGCTAACTGGGATTAAAACCAGTTGCGATTCAACTTCTCTTTTTTGACCACTTATGACTGTTCTTGCATTTCTTGTTCGAAGTTTCCTTTTCGAAGTCAGCATTTTGAAGAATTTGTTTGGCAACCAATATCGATTCCGCTGCCTGGTTTAAGACTTTCGAAACGCTTCTAGGATTACACGTATACCTACCTATCTGCAATTCTTGTCAGTTAGAATACGGCGCTCATGTCTTTGTTCCTGGTCACAAACTCGCCGATGCTACCTTGCATTTCACAATTAAAATAAAAACCTGTTATCTGCATTCATTATTCGGTACTTGATTTAAATGAAGTATAAAGTGCCTTTGGTTATTTGCCCACGTTAGAAGTCCATTTAAAGAATCAAAAAAAATCTGATCCGAACTGTTTCGCCCCTTTGAGTGTTGATTTCGGCGGCGATGAGGAAATTTCGTCGGTATTATTCGAATTGTGTCTTCTTCCTTGGCTTTGGTAGGTTTCGAACGATTTACCGGCGATCGAAGACTTCTCTCAATGCGCCAAAGTGTTTTTAGCGAGGGCAATTTTCTGCATGCAATTTATTTTTGAATTTTTGCCCACGTTCTGGTGTTGGATGTTCGATGCAAATTTCAACATTGACTGTGACGCCTTCACATACGAAATTTTGGGACAATTCTACGAGGTGAATAGCCGCTTTACAGAAAATTGGACTGCACTCCGACGATGCCAAGATGAGGCGTACCTTTGCTGCTTTTCCAACAACGCCTGTAAACTTACCGGCAAAAGTAACAGTGTTGCGGATGCCTATTTGGCCGTATTGCCCACTGTCAAGATAAAAAAGAATAAGCTTAAATCGAATCATTAGCCAAAAAATCATATGTGAATTGTTGGCGTTTGTCATATCAGCGCAAGGTCCTGCACGCTGAATTCAAATGTCAAACCCGACGTAAATTTGGTTAACAGTTCAGAATCCCTGGCTACCACCATAGCCGCCACAGAAACCACAACCGCCACACCATGTGAACCCACAGGATGCCACAGCCAGCACAGCCGCCACAGCTTTTGTTCCCCAGAGCAATTGCTCGCGGCTCGCCACAATCTTGCGGGTTCACAGCAACCGCAGAGCGTGGAGCTTGTTTTCCGTTCGTTTCATAATTTTCATTTGGGTTGTACCAAAATTTGTTAAATTCAGTGTTTTTCTCAATCCATGTTCTCATCTTTATGGGGCATGGAATGTGTGACCATAAAACTCGCAGACCGTTCGACTTCTTTCAGCTTCTGGAAACCGGATTGCAAAATATGGTGTTTCATTTCTCATTTCGAGTAAAGCCGTTTCCGACCGATAATCATATCGTTTCTCAATAATCATTCAAAGCCAATCCATGAAACCCAATCGAATGGTGGTTGAGCAATGTTATTTTTTATTATTTTCTGTTGGGACTAAAAAATGTTGTTAGAAATGAAAAACGATTTTCATCAGTTCAAGATATTTGCAAAATGGGGTGTTTAGTTTCCTTTTTATACCGCCATTCGGTCCTGCATTTCTTACTGATTTTTTGTAATTGCACCTGAACAGTTTTCTTTTCAAGCGTATAGGCAGGTCAGAAACAGTCGTTCATGTTATGTTTGAAACAGCCACGGCGCCAGTGATGATATCATGATGGTGTCATTGGCCATTGTCATGCCTCCTTGACAGAAATCAAATCGACCATCTCAAAAACGCCAGGGATGGAACCGTGGAGGCTAATTCTTTTTCTTCCATTTTGTATCGGCCTGTTTGCACAAACATCTGGTAAGTGCTGAATCGCAAATTCCATCTGGTCTACATTTTTCCTGAACGTCTGTTTCTCTGCTTTGCATAAAGTTTCACGTGCATATACGAATATGCCACAGTTCAATGTGCTGATGTGTGCTGCAGCTTTATACCAAAGGGACTTAACGGATTCAGAGAAAAGAAGGTCATCTGATGGCCGATAACCTAACATTAAGCCACACCTTTTTTATGAAATAAGCATCGCAGGAAACTAACCAAAATTTCTGTAAAGTATGACTGCGACCGGACAGTTTCAAGGATGACGACGAAAATAAAAAAACGCAAGATATTAGGCTTTGGAGTCGGTGCGGTGCGTAGACCTAAGAACCCTAGCAGAAGCTAATTGATGGTGCTGAGGTGGTGATTGGTTTTGTTAACATCGGCGGATAAACGGCAAATAATTCAGTGGCTTGTTGTGGCTCTAATACCCTCTATTAGAGAATCGGTTGTCTGAAAGGAAATTGATGGATAAATCGACATTACAGTTTATTAGCCAATAGAAATTTCGTAATTTCCTTTTTATATGTATAGGTGGCATTCTTAACAATTTGCGTGCATCAAAAAATTCGACGATGGGGTAAGGTCTAAATGCTCGTAATCGGTCATAATGACTTCTGATCAACAAAAGTTGCAGTTGCGAAATGGTAATTTCACGATTTTGTGGGGGTTTGTGGCGGTGAAAAGTGAAACTTTATTTTCTCCAGAACAAATCCAAAGCAAAATTTAGTAGACACGTACCGGATAAACCTAAAATGGAAAACAAAAGCAACGAATTCTATGGCAGGGAAAGGGCTCCGATGTTGATCAGTGCGTGTTTCCTTGCGTTTAAATTTAAAGTCGATACCTGTGATTTCTCGCGATCACGTCGTCTCAGAAAAGCTGTGGCGGTTTGTCAAAAATCTTGCCCGAGATGGAACAGGGCACGCAATCATTAAGATGATATGACGCTATTTACTCATTCACACTTTTGCAGTTGTCTCATGGCAATTTTCAAGAACTATGAACCTGTCTACCACCCACTTTGCATTTGAACCGCTGTATTCGTACATCGCTGTATTTGCATCCTCCGGCGCTATACTTGTAGTGTTCGGTTAGAGTAAGAGGAACTGAAAAAAAAATTTTCCTTCCAGAATGAAGCAAACAGAACAAGACGGTTCACAGGCCCAAGGCCTTCCAAATTTTTATCGGTCACTCAAATGCACATAAAAATAGCAAATTAATATTTAATCACATTCTTTATTTTGTTTTTCATACCCCCTCCCCCAAAAGCTGACGCTGTCAATGCTTGCTGTTCGCTGCCATGTCAGAACAACGGGATCTGCATCAGCAAGGGAGACTCATACGAATGTGATTGCACTGGTTTGAATTTCTATGGAAAACAATGCGAAACACGTAAGAAAAACGAATTTCTAACAAACACTGCCCGATAATTTTTGGTGCATTTCTATTTTAGAAGCTACAGGTTTTAGCTGCGGTTTCATAGAACACAATCAGAATTTTTCAAAAATTATAGCATTTCCGAAAACTGACAGCCATGTCAATGGGCTGTCAGTTTGGAATAGAAAATCACCTAATCAGTGGAAATTATCATAGGTATGTGTATGAAAAATTTTGTCTAATGTGAGAAAGTGATATAGAAATCCAAAATGACGAATAATTCAAAAAGTGGACAATTCATCACCAAGTGTCATTGGGACGATATTTAAGCAATTATTAGTCGTTCTCATTATGAGTGATGGCATTGGTGACACATAAGTTAGATATGTGATAAGTGGTGATTTAGTCTACACCGTACCCGAAATCCCAGATTGCCCTAAATCTCAGAATGCTTTGATGTTGTGAAGTGTACCTCATTAGTTTTACCTTAAAGCCTAAAGATTCCCTTCAGATTTGATTTTGGACAAGGATTTGGTCAGATTTCACCCACCTCTCGGGTTAACTTTACAATATTTGTAGTGTCCCATGCATCGGTTGTGGACTATAAGCTGAAATTGGTTGTGGACTATGAGTTTCTTCCATATTGGTCAATTTAACCGAAAATATTTGAGGTGGTGTCAGCTTATGTCTGGTTGTTTAGTCCAGGCTCAAATCTTATTAAAATTCAATGAAGTCTTACAAAAGTTTTTAAACTTTCATTAAATTTGCGGTGTGAATGTTGAGGAGCACATAGACCACTGCATAGGCCAGGAGCCTGCAGTAGTCATTTTCTCGCGCTTCGGCAGGAATTCAAACTTTGATATGACGATTGCTTGCTACACAACAAAAATTGAAACCTTTCTGAGCAGGATTGCTTCTGACAGATATCGAAACCCTTGGGTCTCGGCCGAAGAAAATCTGCACTCTTTCTTTCGACTTGTTCTCATTCTTTCCACGTAGCCACTTGGTATCATCGAATTACTCGGATCTTCAAACCTCGCTTTGATACGCTACACATGATCCTGACCAGTCGGTTCTTTACTCCACTTTGGATGATTGTCAACAATGTTCCATTTCTGCAGCAGATTGTCATGAAATACATCTATCTTAGTGAGTATCTCTTACATCGTTTGATTCTCGACGTTTGACACTTTTGTTCGTGCACTCCAACATTGTTTTTTTCACCATACGGTGTGTTACCGAGAAGCGAAATACAAACCCCAGCCAAATAGCGATAAGTCGAATTTGACGCGTCTTTTTCGGTGTCGCGGAGCTAGGTAAAAAGAACTACAAAGATTTAAAGATGACATATTTAAACCACGCTCTGGTTGATGTTAAAATATTCGCAGGTTCTTCTTCTTCATTACCGCACAAAACTGTTATTATAATGGAATTCTCCGTGTATAGGTAGGTTTTATAGAAAAGCATTGGTTTAAATGCAAGGGCTAAAGACGTTGCCACGATAACATCTCAGTTGAGAAAAATGATAATAATTTGAATTTTATGCGTTTCCTCTGCATCTGGCGTGATGTGTTCAATTTCAAGACTATACGAGTACGTGTCCACCTAGCCTACGGTGGAGGATGGGCTGGGGTCTCAGAGGCGAACCTTCGGTCTTTCGCCATCGTACAATGCAGCCGAACCATCTAATGAGTGTTGAAAAAGGGGTTAACTTATAGTAACGGGGGGCGGACAATCGGGAACATGGGACAATCTAGAACACTGTTAGAAGTATCCCTGAATAATGATAGGGGACAATCCAGAACACAAAACTACTAGTGGGGCTTCGCCCCACAGCGACCTTCGGCCGCAACCGTGTTTCGGCGAATGGAATGGACATTTTATTGACTTTGCTGCATTGATTGAACCTGGGTGCCACCTTGCTGGTTTTGGAGGGAGTTTTTCACCATTTGCACCGGCTTGCAACTGCCATGCATTGGCCATCTGCGGCTGGATTGGTTTTTGTCCGTGTCGAACATGCATGTCTGGTTTCCACTGCCATTCCTCGAAGTTTTGCTTTGGCGAAAGTCAAAATTCCACGACAAAAAAAGTGCGAATGCTCTGAATAGGCAATTTCCATGGGCAATCTTTGTGTTGAGCGCAGGCAAGAAGCTCGTGCGCGAATTTGGCGTCGTGTGGATCCAGCTTTCTCTGACCGTGGTGGGGCCCCAAACTCCTTTTGATTCCATCGAAAGGCAGTTTTGATAAAAAGTTGTTTCAGACCAAGAGAAAAATCCTTCGTCTTTGCACTTTCATTCTGCTGCCAAGGTCAACCCATCTGTTTGAATTGAAAATGAACTCCATAATCGGTTTTGAATTCGGCCAGAACAGATGCAGGGACATGGCATTGTTGCGAAGTTGTGGCATTGTTGCTGTGCCTTGCAAGCAACAATGCACGAACAGCAATGCGACAATGCAGAGCAACAATGCATTGTTGCTGAATTATTATTAAAGCGTGGGTGGCGGCAAGACCAACACAAAAGACTCCGCGGACAGATTGACGCGTGTGGGCACACACACGACGATTCAATTTTGCCAAAGGAAAAAATGCAAAAGCACGCAAAATGTCTCGTGTGGCGCAGATGAAGACCCACTGTTGGAGAATAGACACACTGCCGGAGAATAAGGGCTTTCATAGATAGGGAGATACAAGGATGGGGACAATCCAGAACATATAAAAGGTTGCAAAAGGGGACAATCCGGAACATAGCCAAGATAGCAATTGCCTCACCGTACAGGGTGTACCAAATTGACTCTTATGTGCTTGTTTCTTTCCATTTTCTTTTTTTCATTCTTCCTCTGGAGCCCTTGGGAAGCCACTGGAGAACACTCACACGGGAACCAACAATCAAACCTTACCTAACCTAATCAAACCTAACCTAACCTAACCTAACCAATTCCAACCTAACCTAACCTAACCTAACCTAACCTAACCTAACCTAACCTAAGCGTGTCAATGGTCTGCGTACGCTGCTGTTATTTGGATCGACAAAGAAAAGCGTATGATTGATTGTCCAGTTTGTATAACCGAGATCTGTTAAGTTTTTATATCTCTTCCAACAGTCTTTACGGGTAAGGTTAGGTTAGGTTAGGTTAGGTTTGGTTAGGTTAGGTCCCGTGTGAGGGTTCTCCAGTGGCTTCCCTGGGCTCCCGGGGAAGAATGAAAAAAAGAAAAAGGAAAGAAACAAGCACATAAGAGTCAATTTGGTACACCCTGTACGGTGAGGCAATTGCTATCTTGGCTATGTTCCAGATTGTCCCCTTTTGCAACCTTGTGTATGTTCTGGATTGTCCCCATCCTTGTATACTTTTATGTTCTGGATTGTCCCCTATCATTGCAGTGAGGCAATTGCTATCTTGGCTATGTTCCAGATTGTCCCCTTTTGCAACCTTGTGTATGTTCTGGATTGTCCCCATCCTTGTATACTTTTATGTTCTGGATTGTCCCCTATCATTATTCAGGGATACTTCTAACAGTGTTCTAGATTGTCCCATGTTCCCGATTGTCCGCCCCCCGTTACAATAAGTTAGCCAAAAAAGGTCACAAGTGGATAAACTCCATACGCGTCGCATGAGGTCACCTGTCCGCGAAGTTTGTTTTCTATGACAATGACTATTCCTTTTCCTTGCTATACAATATGGCACGAATGACGTCACAATCTTTGTGAAATAGGCGGACACTGCGGTAAACTTGCTATATTCTGTTTACCTTGCTGACCTTGGGATATGTTACAAGTGCTTCAAGGGGATTTCTTCATGACCGTGAAGACGGACATCAAGGGTTTAGGTACGTAGGTAAGTCTGGCAATTTTGATCCAAAACGCGATGCGATGAAGTGACGATTATGCTCGTATCTACACAATTTGCTCTCATTAACGGATGACATGAAACAAACTGTCTTTTTTTCAGCTCGTGGAGAGATAATTGATTCACCAGCTCTTTACACCTCAGATCATTCCTACATCACTCTGGACTCCTATTACAACCGAAGTTACTACTCGAGGACACTTCCGCCTCGTGATAAAACCTGCCCAAAGCGATCGTATCCTGACGTCGACTTGCTGATTGATAAGTTCTTCCGGAGACGTGAATTCAAGCCAGAGCCACATGGTTCGAATATGCTATTTGCCTACTACGCTCAACATTTCACTCACCAGTTCTTCAAAACCGATCATAAGAAGGGTCCTGGGTTCACAGCCGGCAACGAAGGAGTAAGTCCATCAGGTTTTACGAATACGGTGATCATTTGACCGCAATTAAAAAAAAACAACGACATCTTGACCATTTTGTGCACTGAAAAAGGAATAATCGAGAATGTCAACAATCAAAACAAAAACATTTTTTCAAACTGGGAAAGTTTTTTTTGTACCTTTCACATTTTACGCAATTTTACACATTTTACAGATTTACACGCAGAGTTCCATATTTTGCACATTTTACACATTTACACATTTACGCATTTTTGAACATTTTACACATTTCACACATTTTTGCATATTTACACGTTCTACATTTGTACAACACTTTTTGTATGAAAGTAAACACGGGGCAAATTAGTTGTTGGTATGATTGGTCCACCCCACAATTTCTTTTCTTTGCCGGATAGAGATGGTTGTGTTTGTTTTCTCCGAACATTTTCAACGGTCATGAAGTAGTGGCAAAGATGTGAACGACGATTGCGGTTGGCCTCAAATTGCAATAAATTTGTCCCACAGCAATGTGACTTTAAACTCGTTACAGGTCGATGTTTCACACATCTACGGCGACGTTAAGGCAACAACAATGGCATTACGTTCCATGAAGGACGGAAAATTGAAATCTCAATTCATCGACGGAGAAGAATTTCCACCCTTTCTGAACGACACAGTCGGTGTCAAAATGGCCTATCCAGCACACATCCCGGAAAACAGGCGTTTCGCGCTTGGTCATCCTTTCTATGCTATGTTACCTGGACTGTTCATGTATGCTGTTATCTGGCACAGGGAACACAACAGAGTTTGTGACGTTCTGAGGAAGATCCATCCCGAATGGGATGACGAACAGTTGTTCCAAACGGCAAGGCTAATAATAGTTGGTGAGTTCGACTACGAAAAAAAGCATCCATGAATTGAAATGGAACAGCTTTCCAATGGTTCGTGGGACATGTTTTCAGAAATTTACAGTTCCCACTTCATATTCTTATCGCAAAACTCAAATGTTTCTGTCGATTAAGGCCGGATCACCTATATTCGAAGGTGAATTTGTATTTCAGCTGCCATGTAAAATGGGAACATTTTTGAGTTGCTAAATGTGATGACAAAAATGAATCAACTGGACAAGACAATCGAAAGATTATGCAGAAAATGGGCATGATGCAAATGTTATAAAGCACTATAAATTAAAAATGTTATTAATTCCTGCAGTTCCGAGGATATTTGACAGACTTCACTTTTAAAGTTTGAGTTAACGCAGCTTGAGCTCATTCAGTTTGAGTGAATGTTCTTTCCATGCAGATAAGATATCCGAAATCAAACCAATGAAAAAGTTGCAATCTGGCCCAGAATAGCAACCATGCGAGGGCTCATACACAAGGCAAAGATGATCAAAGGAATTTCGCTTTTCATGATGTTTTTCCATGTCGAAGGCTATATCAGATCAGAATCTTATGGGCCCATCAGTTGTTTTGTCAATTAATGCTATGCATGCATTGTCCCAATATGTAAAACTAACACTTTCCACCAATAAATTACCAGGTTGTGGTTCCAAATGAGAAGAATGCATTATGCTATCAGTTTAAAGCGAATGAATTTTGCATTGCATCAACTTACAATGTCAACTGCCTTAGTGCTAAAAGCATAAATAAATTATCGCCATTTGGATGCGTGTTATTATTCTGAAACACAAACCATTTAGGATTCAAGCTGCCTCTAGTGATGAGCCTAAATATCCACAGTTAAATCTTACGACCTCCGTCACTTTTTATTTATGTTCTCTTTTACAGGCACACTTTTTGGCTATTCTAACACACAAAACTCGTGATGCGGTTGCAGAATTTTCAAAAAACGTTCTGTAGTCTGGTTTAAAATCCACCTCAGGCAATTGTTCCATATTCCAGAAGAATCGCAGATTCCATTGGCAACAAAAATGGACAAAGAAAGTTTGCGAACAATGCAGGTACTGGAGTCGGAACGATAGATGCACAAATACAGCCCGTTCCTCAGTTACGCTTTTTTCCACACGCATGAAAGATATGCAACAGCTACATTTTGCCTTGGTTCAACATTGAGAAAAACGTTTTTTTTCCCCCAAAATGG
>JASGXE010016065.1:0-11427 GCA_030068105.1 Sinentomon sp. SZTP_YWyxl | reverse complement strand
ACAGAGACAACCGGTGGGTATTTGATTCTTTTAATAAAAAATAGTGGTTGCAGAAACGTTGATATCGCATACAGAACCAATTTAAACAGCTTGGAGGGAATCTTTATGCAGTTAAATCCATCATTTTGTCACTGCACGTTGGAGAAATCAAAGTTTCTCCGCATACTTGAATGGAGGAGTTATTTTTTCGAATTTTGAAAGAGAGATGACAATTTTTCCCTCAATTTTAAAAGGAATACTATCCCTAAGCATTTCCACGATAAACAATTTAAAATCATTGTTCCGTGCGGTGTTTTAATTTTTCGTCCAGGATATGCAATTTGCAAAATTTAATGTACTGGTAAAGTGTGTTTTGATTTTCGACAGGGGCATATAAACCGGCATGACTGCCCCTCAAAAAATTACAGGAAAGCAATTTGCAAAATTAAATGCACAGCGTAAACACTGTTTTGATTTTCTACGCAGAGACATGTTACCAGAATGTCTGCCCCGAAACAATTTACAGGATATGAAATTTGCTAAATTTTGTGCACTGATGCGTAAACGTGTCATGATTTTCGACAGGGGCATTCAACCAGAATGTTTGCCCCTTAAAACTTTACAGGATATGCAATTTTTAAAAATTAATGCACAGCGTAAAGTGTGTTCTGATTTTCGACAGGGGCATTCAACCGGAATGTCTGCCCCTTAAAAATTTGCAGGACATGCAATTTTTAAAAAATTGATGCACAGCGTAAAGTGTGTTTTGATTTTCGACAGGGGCATTCAACCGGAATGTCTGCCCCTTAAAAATTTGCAGGATATGCAATTTTTAAAAATTAATGCACAGCGTAAAGTGTGTTTTGATTTTCGACAGGGGCATTCAACCGGAATGTCTGCCCCTTAAAAATGTGCAGGATATGCAATTTTTAAAATTTGATGCACCGCGTAAAGTGTGTTTTGATTTTCGACAGGGGCATTCAACCGGAATGTCTGCCCCTTAAAAATGTACAGGATATGCAATTTTTAAAATTTGGTGCACCGCGTAAAGTGTGTTTTGATTTTCGACAGGGGCATTCAACCGGAATGTCTGCCCCTTAAAAATGTACAGGATATGCAATTTTTAAAATGTGATGCACCGCGTAAAGTGTGTTTTGATTTTCGACAGGGGCATTCAACCGGAATGTCTGCCCCTTAAAAATTTGCAGGATATGCAATTCTTAAAATTTGATGCACCGCGTAAAGTGTGTTTTGATTTTCGACAGGGGCATTCAACCGGAATGTCTGCCCCTTAAAAATGTACAGGATATGCAATTTTTAAAATTTGATGCACCGCGTAAAGTGTGTTTTGATTTTCGACAGGGGCATTCAACCGGAATGTCTGCCCCTTAACAATTTACAGGATATGCAATTCTTAAAATTTGATGCACCGCGTTAAGTGTGTTTTGATTTTCGACAGGGGCATTCAACCGGAATGTCTGCCCCTTAACAATTTACAGGATATGCAATTCTTAAAATTTGATGCACCGCGTTAAGTGTGTTTTGATTTTCGACAGGGGCATGTAAGGAGGAATGTTTGCGTCGCGAAACCCTCCGGCATATGCCATCTGCAAATTTGTAGTGTGTTTACTGTTGGTAACAGAGGCATATAAACAGTGAAAATATCCAGAGTTCCTCTGCAATTTGTACCATTTATTACAGCGGAGAGATCAAGACAGGGGTAACGCTAACTCCGAGATGCGAGGTAAATTTTTGCTATCTAATTCAATGGAAAAACTTCAATGCAACTTCGTCTCTTCTTTGAAATCAAGGAAAATCAAAATGTAATTTTTATAAATTAACATTAAAATTAAATTAGAAATTAGAAAAAAATTAACTTCCTCGGCGAGGTAGCTCTACCTCCGTGATGTTAGTCAAAGTTCCGCCGTTATTAGTGCAAAAAAGACGACTTTGAACTTTCCCTTTGCTGAAGGTACCTATCAGGGCCCAAAATTATTGGTATCGTACGGATTTTAAATTGGAAGCCCAGTTATGTTGTGGAGGCGTAATTGTTTCATAATAATAATGACTTTTTATTTCTAAGGTTCGCTTCGTAAATTCTCGAACTGTTGCGCTTTAGATATGTCCACATTTATCACTACTTTCGAACCAATGAGCGAGTTCATTTGCTCATTATGCGTAAGCCAATTATCAATAGGTCAAGTGTCTTGCGGGAATCGATCATTGACACATGACAAGCAGTCCAGGTGGCGCGAAAGTTTCGCACTTTGAGTAACGAAGGCCAACAGGTTTTGATAAAAGTTAAGAAAAAATAAGAAAAGTAGAACCCTTCAAAAATGAAAAAAAAAACAACAATATTCTTATTTGTTTTCCGAGGGCATCTTAAGATATCTACAAAATGCAGATAAACTGATGCCATGACTGATTCCAAGGTTCTAATTGAGCAGAATCTCTCAAAAAACGCGTTCCGACAGTGTTTGTTTCTGGACTCACAGAATGGGTTTGCCAGGACGGTCTTTCTTCTGTAATGGAGGTTGAGAAAAGAGGCATACCTGTGGTCCTTGTTCTCATGTTAAGTTCTAGAACTTCCCTTCAACGTTGACCTTACGACAAGGGTGAGCCAGAAATGCAACCCGGCCAAATATTAACTAGCCCACAGAGGGCGGCGACACGAATTCAATTCCAAAAGTGGAAAACGTGAAATTCCAAAAGTGGATCATTAAAACAAATTCTCAGCCGAAAGGCAATATTTTTGCAACTGATGTTTTTATCTCTTTCATTTAAAGTTACAAATCTGGACAGAAGTATATGGGTGGCGGGAGTTTTGGAAACCCCCAGTACCTGCATATCAATAGGCATGTCAATTTGTACTTATCAGAAAGGGCATCATTTAGGTCAATCACCATTGTCGTCTCTTCGCAGCACTTCAGGAAACCCATCTATCAGGAAATGCGGGTGGTTTGTAAATTATTGACGGTCAGAAGTGAAAAAATGCATTTAAGAAATTGCACGCCAGCGGGGGCCCAATCCGAAAAAAACCCTTTCTCAATTTCCTTTCTTCATGAATCTACGAATGCATTGCCAAAAAACTGCCTCATTTTTATCAGTACCTCCTGTAGGATACATATGGGCTGTCCCAAAAACTCAATTACCGGCATTGATTTGAGCATTCATATTTGGCACGAAATAACGCGAGTTATTGCCTTTTTTCTTGTTTGGTCACTTTAATGGCTTATTCGTACGGGCGAGATGCCACTTCGCCAAAGAAGTAATTTTTTGTTTTTTTTTCGCTGTCACGTCTGCATGTTCCGACTGCTTGACCACTTTTCACGGTCGACCGGAATGGCAAATTGGTCCGGCGGCTGAGGCAGACTTTCTGAAAAACTGGGTTAGTGGTGACTATAATAAGCCCATGACAAAAAAGAGGTTCTCTCAAAAGGTTAGTGACCGGGTCTTTTTACTTTTAACTGCTCATGTTATCTGTTATTTAGGATCAGGCCACCTGCCAAGGATTCCACTCAGAAGGTCGCAGGCTGTGAGTAGTCATTTCTCTGCGAAACTGTTGACACACTGCACATGAGTAACCCTTTTGAGTAAAATATTATGTCACTGCACTCTTTTATATGGTGACCTATTTTTGAGGTCACCAATAGGACACCCATACCTTTTAGAAGCGAAAGATAACGAAGAGATCGAGATCCCTGCCGCATTATCTTTTACGCTTTTTGTAACGCATTTTTTCATTTAATTTTTTTTTGCTTCTCTTCGAATCTGCTTATTTCCACCTAAATAATTGGCACAGATAATAAACCATCAGGCAAAAAGTAAAAAACTTATTTTTTAGTTTTATTTTAAGTTTTTAGAACTTATTTTAATTTTTTAGTTTTTTAAATATTTAATTATTTTTTTTAATTTTTAATTTTTAATTTTTCAGTGATAAGAATTTCAACTTATTTTAAGTTTTCAGAAGTTTTTTTTTTTTCACTTTTTACCATGCGCATCTGTGATATGCTGATGTTGTTTGCATGTGAGGTGTTTGTATCCCCAGCAAAATATTTTGCAGACAACCTGACAAGTCCGACCAATAAGAAAAACTGCAACTGCAGGAACCGATGCAAAACCACCAAAACAACTGCACATCAGCAATATGGTGTTTCTTCTTCATTTGCCATCTTCAGCTGACAGCCAAACGGCCGGTGGCTCGGCATGAACCTTCTTGCACAACTCGGGTTCGCAAGGAGAACAATGCCCCATAATCGTAGCCCGACTCAGATCTGCATTCAACGGAAACGGCTCGGATCAGTTTTACGGCACATGCCAACCCGCAGGATTTACCGAAATGAGCATGCTCAGCAAATGGGAGACGTGCGTCTTGTGACGTGTGGCCACTCTGCAGTGTAACCTGCCAAGCCTCTGTCTTGGACCTGGAGCTATTGGCGTTCTAACGTATGCGCAGTGCGAATCTGCACACGGGACCTTCTGTTTAACGTCCCATCGGAAGGAGACGAGGGACTTGGCCACCATGCCCCCTTCCAGCAGCACAACCAGGGGTTCGAATTGGTCGCCCATCCATGCACTGTCCTGTCCCAACGTTGCTTAACTTCGGTGTTCTGATGGGAACCGGTGCAAGCGACGAGGTGTGTGCTGCTGACATTATGTTTGGATGCGAACAGAATTGGAGCCTGTGCGAGCAGTTTGCTCAAAGTCGAATCCCTTGCCTCTTGGACAACGGATTTCAAAACAAGAACAAAATGGATGCAGCCCTTTTATCCGAACAGTTTAAAACCACGCTCTCTGAAGATAAGTTTCTTTGGTGAAAGGTGAAAGGTGATGCGAACATTTTCCACATCTTCATGTATAATGTTTGAAATCGGGTCGGCCTAATTTCTGATCCCCAGTTTTCTTGTGTTTTTTTGTTCGAAATAAATAAATAAAATAATTTAAAAAACACCATTAAAATATGCCTGAGTTAGTGTCATCTTGGGACTGTTCAAACGCCCTGTCGGCTTGTAAATGCTTGACAGCTGGTGTCGCAGAATGTTTCGGACCGGAACTTTTTTAAAATATGCAACGCAAAGTTTGCCAGATAAGATCCCGGCACCAAATTGGATCAATTATAACGGGACTGTAGAGAAAAATATTCTAAAGTGTCTCTAAAATGGATCGAAACAAGTATAGAATGGACATCTACGCAATGGTTCAATCCAATTTAAATACTGGCAAAGGCTGTGGAATGGATATCCATCGATCGATCGCGATATCATTAATCGATTCAATAAAACCCGATCCAAGTGTCGGATCTCAAACGCCTCGATCCGAAAAAAGAAATGGAGTATTTTTTCTGCGTTTGAGACAATTTGCATGAATTGTCCCACCTCAAACGGATCAAAATTATCGACGTCGTTGGGAATGACAGACAAACGCGAAGTCGATGAGCGTTTGTCCCCTGACACTGTGCCAAGAATAGCGTCGACACCAGACACTTCACGGAGGAAAAACGATCAAAATAATCTCCGAAATGCAAAGTTCTCAAATTTTAAACCGTCCGAAATTAAAATTAATGGATTCTGTCCAAAATAATGACACTATAGGCCCACTCTGGCTTCAGTCCAGCATAATAATTGTACATTTGCACTTCTGAGTGGCAGAACGCAATGCAAGTCAAATTCGGATCGCCAGTTCATCAATCTTGAAGCCATTTCGTGCGGCAGCTAAAGGGGGAAGTGCGGCCTCTTTTCCAGAAATTGACAGCGGGAAAATGCGAGAATGTTTCCAAAATTGGCTGAAATGCATTCAGATGTTGCAAAATTCTTGCCGCGCCAGCTAGAGTCAGGAAGACTGTGATCCCAAACCTAGAACCAGCCCTATTCTCCCGCAAACCATTACCCCAATATTATTTCCAGCTCCGCCACAGAAAATCTACGAGTATCGCCGGGAAGTCGTTGCGTGCCATCACTGTTCGATTGGTGACGTCGGACATTTGTTCGTTTGGCAACTTTGCACATTTATCTGAAAAAACCTGGTCATGTCAGACTCGGACGCCATCAGTTTTGATCCCATGCATTTCCACTCACAACAACAGATTCCGACCTCAACAAAGAGAAAGCTGTTCATTTCTCAATCTCAGACTTTTTCTTTCGTCGTTTGACCACTTTGGGAAAGCGATTTCCGACGCAAATAATTTGATCATATATCTTTTCTAAATATATCGTCAGTTTCCCATTGGAGAAAGATCTCGTGCCAAAAAAGTTCGTCTCAGTCGTGTGTTGGACGTCTGCAAGTCTTCTCGCGGTCCCAAATGATGTTCACACTGCGACAAAACGTTCCGCATCACTGACTAAATCATCGGCCCAAATGCAACAATCTCAAGGCCTTCATTACTGAATCCTAAACATGACATGCTCTCCAAATCATCAGGGCAAAATAAATACGTCATCTACACTCCAATATAAAAGATGGTAAAATGTCCAGAAAAGCCCCGCGAAGGAGTAAAAACAGCGATTGAACAAACAAGAGAATCGACCGTAAAAGCAAAAGTTGACTTTCTAAAGCGGCCGAGGGAAAATGTTGAAATTGGCCCGAGCTGTGGCCCAATGGTAATTTTGGCCCAACACTTATTGGTCAAAACTTGATAGGTACGGAACATAATTCCCAAAATTTGAGAAACCCATAAGCTTCGTCTTTGGACCCCCTCTCGCAAGATTTGCTGCGGCTTTTTATGTCGATATTTTTCGCTTCGATTGTCACCTTTTAAATCTTTGGCTTGGCTCTCACCTGTTGCATCAGCCCGAAAGTGGCGTCGTCGAAGTCAGGATGACTTTTCTGGTAAAACGATTCCGGGTTGCTGCCGTTGACCAGTGGACGCTGCTGTCTGATAGACGGATTGTCATGCCTGGTGTCACCTGCGATCTGAAAGAGAAGATAAAAGACGTCATGGGTCTGTCTGCAATGGAGGTGATTTTGGAAAATCACTTCAGTGAGGACATGATCAGCATTTTCAAATCCGGAGTTGGAGAAAAGCAAGAAAGACGTATTTTACGGTGTGTTTACGCACGTGAAAATGTTGAGCAATCAACTCCACAATTTACATAAAGCTATGCGATTGCTTTTTGATGCACATAATGCCCAAAAGAAGAAATCAAAAGAACAGAAAGGGCGTCCCAATGTGCCCCCTCACTTTGCTTAACTGGTCCTATATGTCCTTTATCGCATAATTCTCTCTTGCTGATCACAGTCCTAAACAACCGATTAGGAATTTTTCATGCTCAGGATTTGGCAATGTGAAGATTGGTTGGATAGCGGGTGTGGTGGCTGAAGGGGTTGTGCCAGTTCTGGTAAGTAATCCAATAGGCACTATACAAAAAACAGTCAACATATACATTCATGTGCATGGCTTTCGCCTTTCGGATTTCCAGAAAAAAGCTTAAGAGCACAGAGACTGAAGCTTCCAATCATCTCGTACATTGATGCCATCTTAAAATCCCGGTTTTGAGGCAGAAATCGTGCACATTTTGCAGGTTTTGCAAAAATGCAAATACGAAATTGCCATGCATTTCTGGGCAAAAAACCGCTAGGGACGTTTTCATATTTTTGTTTTAGTTTTGGTGATATCTTGGCGATGGGTTCCATGGTTGGAATTTTTGAAGCCATTCTGCGATGCAACCCAAAGGAAAAAAACTTCCTCTGATTCAATAGATACCTCATTGGTTTCGAATACACGTTAACCCCTGAGGGCAACGACGATTTCATCTTTCATGTAAAGCAAAGCAGTTAGGCGGCCTTGGCGACCTTCTCTTGACGCAGCCACTTATTGCGGCAAAATATTCTTTGTGGAACCCGTTTCTGGGTGAATTATTGCAAATGTCTTGAATGCGGAATATGCATTCTTGAGAGATTTATGAGGTTTTACGATATATGCTGTGAAGAAAAATCATGTTTTTTTGCGAATTTGACGAGAAATTTTAGTTTTGCATGAACACTTTCGTATTCCTTGACAGTCCAAAATTTCGGACGATTCATATGAAATAGTATTCTATAAATTATTCATTTTTTGCATATTTTTTCAAGACAAGAGCCACACAAGTCGAAAACAGAAAAAACAACAGCGTCAATTGCAGTTTGGCATGTTCTTGCACAAAAGGAAAGTGTGATAAAAAAAAAAGGTCAAATATGAGTTGACCTCATGTCATGTATGAAAAGAGATAGGAAGGGACACCACTCTGACAAATTTGAGTCTACAGTGTAAACCTGCAACTGAAAGCTCCAAACTTGATTTGGAATGGAGCAGGAAAAATACGTGAAAGACAAAAATGACGAAAAATGATGCAGTAGTCATAGATAAGACCACAGTAAGACATCTAAGTACAGTGTAGTCCAAACGTTTTTGGCCAGCAGTGTGGCACTCACACTGCTGACTTGGTGCGGTTTGCTTGTCCGAATTCCTTGTTTTGTGCATTGCTGTTTGCAGGGGCATCTATTCATGAATCAGAATAGATGTCATACCAGCGTCAGTTGAACCACGCCTATAAAGAAGATACGACATTTTCATGCCGAAACCGCGGTAGCAAAATCTGCCAACAACTTGGGATCCGGAAAGCCTGTGCAGTATTCGTATGTAGGTACAAAAGCACACACATGGCACAAGGAAACCTAAACCATTTTGTCATAGGTATTTTGGATCTGAAACTTCTTCCAACACTGCAAAAACGTGGTGTCAAAACACTTTAATCTGGTTTCGTACAGAAAGTGCACTTGTTCCGATTAAAGTATGGACGTTCGTGGTTAGGGCTAAAAAAGGTTCAGCTCGCAAAATATGCGAAATGGTACTTTTGGGCTTACATCTAGAGTGCGTTTTAAGCGCACATGCAGTGTTGAAACCCATGGTAAGCGTTAGAAAAAGTTTCAGATCGCAAATACGGGAAAAAAATTAAGTCCTTGCTATACAGCGTCCGGCACCTAAGTCTGGACATGCTGCTGTGTTTTGCTGTGTTTTCTTCCCGCAATTATGGAGCTTATCAAAAATACATTTTTATTCTATAGGCATAGGAACAATGATTGCGTCGGCCAAGCAAAGGCGGCTGCACACGCGGGTCAGCGCTGACATTCGTCGCAATGTTATGTTCAATGGGTGGCTGGACGGAAATTACATGACAAATAGCATGACGCACTAATTTGATCGTTAATGTGCAGTTTACCGTCAAATTAGATGATCAAATTTGCAGGATGGTTTTCTGCCAGTGTCCGAAAACGGAGCTATAAAATCATGGCTTGTGATAAATTCGTCAGCGGCCACTGCACAATAATTTGATCGTTTGACGGGGCCGGTCTTACGACTGGAGGAATCCAAATCGGACCACATTTCATGTCAATCTCACACGTGCAACTGAAATTTGCCAAATTAAATTGCACGTTAAATGCCCATCTGCTTGCTGACAAATTAGTGTGAAAAATTAGCATGACACACTAATTTTATCGTGTGTGCGGGCCTTTTGAGCTGACCTCCAGACAGTGCTTTACTGACATCTTCGGGCATTCGAACCAGACCGGCCACTCCCAGGAAATCCTGAACAACAACTTTTATTTAATTTGCGCTGCGTTCTAAAGGTTGGCAGTTTCCTACGGCGACAAGTGGAGTCAGCATGTAAAGCTCATGAAAAAAATTCAAAGCAATAAAAGGAATGCAGTCAATGCAGATTTGCCGCCGTTATGCTCTTGCGAGGAATGCGACTTGGGCCAAAGCTATAAATTTGGCCAAGCCCGACTGATACAATGTGCAGAAATGAAATCAGTGTACAGCAGCCTTTGCTGATCCGTTTGGCAGCCCGCAGCATTCGTTAACAGCAGCATGTGGAATATCATGCAAAAATGACGCAAAAATAAACACACTTTTGTGTTATCCAGTGAGGGCTATGTCCAGACTTAGGTGCCGGACGCGGTATATGGTCAAGGACTTTTAGGCCGTCCTGTAGATATCTATAGCGATAGGCCTATACAAATACACCAGAAACAAGAAACCGATAACGTTACCTCTTTTTCTGAAGAGGATCGGAGGAAAACGACGCAAAAATAGGCTTCATGGTTTCATATTGAAAACATAAAGAAAACTTTGAGATCAAAAAGGGATAATACGAGTATACCGATATCTGCGGAGGTGAAAACACTTTTGTGACATGAAAATCCAGCTTAAATTATTAATAAAAAGGTGTAAATTTGGCAGTGCTAAACTCATTAGGGTGAAGAAGCTTTAGGTTAAGAAGTTCCGAATAAATAACGAAATCATCTGCTCAAATAATTTGGAACAAACACTTTCGGTTAAGAAGTTTCGTGTAAATAACGAAATCATCTGCTCAAATAATTTGGAACAAACACACGCCAGAGGGATTGGGCGATAGCTATCCGGCCCATGAGCGGGAAGGTCATGGGTCGGTCATTCAGCGGGAAGGTCATTCAGAGAACAGCGCAGACAAAATTGGGTTTGACAAAGCAGGTGCAGGTTCTTGCGGAATATAGGGGCTCATCCGTAAAAGATGGGATATGAGAAACCAAAATGCTGCTGGAGAATTGGTACTTATTTTAAGGCTGTAACACATCTGTGAAGTAAACATTTAGGACAATGGCAATGTCAGCAGCATGCAGTTGCAGCTGCATAGCGAATGTTCCATCCGGGCTTATTAACGAGGAGATTCCTTCAAAGTCCCTTCGGGCTTTCAGGCAATACAAATTTTTTTTGTCAAATACCCGTATATCTGTTGTTAAAGAAAAATGAAACGGATTGAATTTAAGTTACATCATTGGATTCGGAGGCGGTTAGATCGGGCAAAATCAAGCTCAAATTTTTGGAATGTACCCGCAATTGAGGTTTACTGTTGGTATTTCTCAAAAAGATACTGATTTACTAACAAATTTCCTTTAAATGACGAATAGGCCAATTTCACTTGATTATTCTCGCAAAAGGGTATTGGAGTAATTAGAGGGTAAAGAGAAAAATGTGAAGACTCAAGAAGACGGATGGCCTGGCCGTGCATTTTGGTATACGTGCAAGCGTGTTCATTGGTCTAGACTCTGGGAGATCCTTATTTAAAAAAATCTGTTAATTTTGTTGCGTTCTCTCACTGCCTTTGAAAAAGAAAAGAAAGAAAAATAGCAGGAAAGTAACTCGGAAAATCAGGTTTAAAACTTGCAGTGTGAACCTGTATGCGGGAATACCTGCATCGTGCGGGGTCTTTCAAAGGCAAATGACCCACAGACGATTAGCTTCCGTCTCGTGTTCAGCACTGCGCCAAGCAGTAATTTTCCATGGAGAAACCTCAGCTTACCGATTGGTTGATTGAGGTGGTAAATTCACCAAACGGTTACAAATTAATGAACCTCTTATGGCATCATCCGGAATACGGAATAGACATCTTCGAGACTATTGGGGTCATGTATTGGGTAATGGGTGGATTTAGG
>JASGXE010016064.1:0-11850 GCA_030068105.1 Sinentomon sp. SZTP_YWyxl | reverse complement strand
AATATGCCAAATTTCACACTGCATCACTGGACACAGATGCGAGTAGACCTCAAGTGGAGAGATATCTGAGGACAAAAAAACATTTTTCAATTTACAATGATTTTTTTCAGTGTAGTTATACTGTCGTGATTTACTGGTTAATGTCAGCGTGAGTTTTGCACGGCGCGTAAAGCGAATGAGGAGGATGAGGGGCGATCAGAATGACTGTATAGAACACAAGGCAACCTTCACTCCTAAATGAGTTTCAAACAAGAACTCGCTCGGACAACGTAATGCAATCATACGAGTAGGCCTAAATGTTAAACTATAAATTAAAAACCCTGCGGTAAGAAAAACTTTGCGAGTCAGACGCAAGTGTATAAAAATTGCTGCGGCTTCACTGACTTTGATAGTACTTTTCTTCGCGTGATCGATTGTACACTTGCAAAACAAAAGACGTGAATTATCTTGAAGACGAGTTTTTATACAACGTGTTATTAAGAATTTTATCACCTGTAAAGACAAAATTTCTGACACCATTCTGTACAGTGTGATATAAATTGTAGGCACACACTTCAATTTGTTTGCGGATCTTGCAATAGCTCTTGCAGTTAAGCATTCTGCAGAAAAGCAGGATACGTGTGTGACAGCAATGATCGGGGATGGTATTTGATCTTACTTGTCCATGCTGAGTTATTTTTCGAAAACAACAGCTTGTCAGAAGTCCAGATATTTGAATGGAAAATTTAGGACTACTCTCCTGCGAGAAGTGTACCCTGCATGCTATAACACCCTGTATTAATCGCACTGCTCACAAAGCGGCCCTCATATTTGTTTGTTTTGAGGGCACTAACTCACAAGAAAAATGACGAGAAAATTTGTTTGAAACTTACGATCGACCCGGACTATGCCCCATCGTGTAACTGACCATAATCACGTCAACACACAATTACAAATTTGAGTTCATTCCGACTGGCTATAGATGGTCTCGCTGATGAAGCTCACAGCCGATAACCACAGCTGAAAATGATGTTCGTCGTTGCCGCCATCTCTTTACTGCGTGTAACGAATTCACTGGACGATGCGAGGTCTTCGGATTGGAGAACAAACAACCTCTTCGTTTTGATGAGTCCGAAATTATGGATACCCAGTAATTAACGAATATGTGCAGTGCACTAAATCTCCGACACGCACGTCGAGTACTCGGCTGCTCGCAATGAGATCACTTTATCAATTCAGGCTCTAAATTTGCCATGTCAACACAGTTGATATGCTCAAAGATATCAGCAATAATATCTGACAACAAAGTGTCTAAATGAATTTTTGCTTTTTGCATAGAAATTTTGTCGACTGCCAAACGGATGTACCTACACCAATTTGGGTGTCACATCTGGTCTCAGCTTTCTTCTCATTTCCGGTGGTGATATACGGGATGATTATTTCGAAAGGTGTGTCAAAAATTTGTGAAATTGTTCTTCATGCCAATGGTAAAAAAAATAAAAGACTGGATTTTTTCGAAAACCCACTCCTACCGGGGCTTTTGTTTTGCCCAGAAAAAAGTCTGGTTGCCACGTACGGCAACTGAACATTTTTGTGCAAAAAATGCCAGAAGGGACGGAATTTTGGCAAAACACCTCCCCTTCTTTTTTGTTTGGCTCAGCCAAAGAAACATATTGTCTTTTCGTAAATTTCATTCATTTCGGATGATTTTTATTTTTGGAAAATGAAAGAAAATTTGTTTGTTTGAAAATTGCAACCCTCAGGTCACCAATACATATCAGCAGCATATCTATAAGATATCCAAAAAATGAGCATCATCACCAGGCACGCAACTTAATGTGCATTGAACACTGAGCGGATCGGTTTGTTAGGAATTTGCCAACACAACAAAGTTACTGAAAGATAGATAGTTTATTGATACATGAGCTACAACACTTCCGGTTGGGATCGAATGCACAGGTGGACAGGCCAACTTGTCGCGTGTATTGTGGCGGCGGAATTAATGTACTCTTAAATGTAAAAAATTGCAACTGTTCAGATTTTTGTATTAAATCCATGCTGCAGAAAAGATCCACGCCAAAAACCGAGGTCAAAATCTGACACCTTTTGAAAGACTTGTTACAATCTGACGCTTTAATCTCTACCGCTTGCATTTGATAACAAAAAAGAAAGAAAAAAAAATTCGGAGGCAACAGATAAATGGAAAAAAACATGCATGGGTACATTAATTCCGTCGCTACTATGCAAATATCAGTTGAACAAATGCTCCTGTGCAAACACCGCTTAATAACATCAAAGTCCAATCTTAAAACCGGAAGATGGTATCCTGCTGTGACGATGGACAAAACATTCGAATTCATATTTATTGTTTTTCGAAAACATTCGGCGAGTCATTATCTTTCTTTATATGCGTAATCGAATTCTCAAGGCTACTGTACGGCGCAACACATCGATTTGCTCGCCGACTCATGCTAGATACAGAACTTCTGAAAGGTCTCTCTAAAACCTGAGAAAAGTACAATCGCGCAGTTTCGCGGTTCTTTTATAAATTCGGTTCAGTAGCCAAGTTGTGGAAAAATGTAAACGAATTCTGAGACCAGAATATCCGGAACATTTACACAACAAACGATTGAAACCTTAAAATGACAATAGAGGTTGTCAAAAGACTTTTAAGAAAGCTGTATGCGGAGTTTCTGCTGAAGAATTTTAATTTTAATCAAGATGAATACTTGTTGTCTACCATAAGTTGAACCAAAGTGCCGCTCTGCTCTGTTAAAAGCTTAATGGGGATGCATAAGTCCGGCAGGGTTGCCTGCGTTCAACACATGTTCCAGTCCTTCCATTGCTTTGCAGCGCCGCAGACTTGGTTGCGCTTGACAAAGCGACAGGCGTGGATAATCCTTGGTAACATGTAATCGGCAGGATTTACCGAATCGAATAACGAAACTTATCTTCTAAATCTTTAATTATGTGTCATTTGCGGCACCTCTAATGCTTCAATATGTGCCTTAAAGTTTTCAAAAGCAACGCATAGAACAAACCGGAGATATACGATATGCCGCGCAGCAAAATGTTTAGATTGGTTCAATCTCACATAACTTGTTTTATTACAGCAAGTTCTACTGGTTCGGAAAAGTTGGCTTCGCGAGTGATGCGACCGTCTTATCGGCATTCCGCGGAGCTACATCCACCGTGAACTTGTGATTTGAGAACGCTTAAAAAGCACCCTCAAGAATGAGGTGCATGGAAAAGTTTCGTATACGGCCGACATATAGGTTAGCCATGCCTTAGGTTCAACTCAATAGCCAGATCAACAGGTGAATGCATCTTTAGCAACAATGGAAAAGGAATAAGCGTTGTGCATAGAAATTAAATTTTCACAACGTAAATCATTCCATTAAGTTGGCTGTTGAGTTGAACCTGGGGGTGAATTGAAATGGGAAATACGGCCGTTTAACTCACTGACAGCATTTCTTTGCGCAGAAATCAAACTCTTCATATAGTGGGCCGACTGTATGATCTATTGGGAGAGAAGCAATCGTAATTGAATCTTCATGCCGTGAGTGATGAATTAGAGAACCATCTATCCATGCTTAAAACTCCAAGACAGGAAAGATCTTTTTCGTGCGAAACATTGTCGGGTGATCAGCATTATCAACGAAAATGGGTTTTTTGCACACCTCGTTTTCAATGCTTCAAACAAGGTTCTTTTGCATTTATGTATATGCATACCTTCACTATCCTTGGGATTATTTTCACAGGCAGTGTAATTCGCTCCGTTTTATTACTTTTCAAAGAGTGTATTTAGCCGACATGCCTTCATGATTATTTTGGTGTCTTTGATAACCAACTTTGCAGATATCGTGTCTTCTGACATTTGAAAGAATCATGGGTAGTTTGGGAACGTCCTCCTGGAAAAGGAATATGGCCAAAAATGATATTTCAGATTATAATTCAAACAAACGGACAATCATATAGTTGGGGTTCCTCAAGGCAGTGTGTTAGGTCCACTTCTTTTTTGATACATTTAAATGATCAGATAGTTGCTTTACCCATCCATTTTAACAAAAGATACCTCTTTTAAGGAACTAACCCGGAAAGCTTGTGACGCCCTCAACAATCAAAAAAGAAATTCTGCATCATATTATTCGTGAGAGTAGGTACTCGAATCACCCAAACTACCAACAAAAATATTTGTTGGTATCATGTGTTGTCATTTTTTCATTTTTGAGATGTTTACCGCTGGCCTGATTTTTGCAAGCTGCGAAGAAGAAGAAACGTGGGCTTGCTGGTGCTCGTAGAATATACTTTCTCCAAACATTTTGGAAACAGATGGATGATCTCGTAGCATGACGAAATCCTTCAAAACGCTGCAGTACGATGAAATCGAAATTGTTGTGATGGCACGAACAAAGGGAAAAAACAATCTCCAAATCGGGATCTGTTCTCAAAAAGAAGTGAGTGATATTGCGCAGTGATTGAAGTAAAATATCTCTCGCGCCCACGATTCCTGTTGGCCATCGCCGGAAAAAGACTGGGTTCATGCACAGGGCGAACACCAGACAGCTCGTGGTCCATGGATCAAACGACGTGAATGGAAGAAAGCCTGGACCAGCAAGGTTTTGGGAATCCTGCGCTCACGGCCCCCAACACGGATGAGATCCAAATTAGGCTAGTTTGACAGTACAATAGCGGATCTTTGAATCTTGTCAATGGGAGCGTTTTTGTCTCCACTCGATTGTAAAACTTTTGGAATTGGATATCAGCGCGTGATGAGCCCAGTGATGGGATACGGGGCACGAAGGCCCCATCAAGGCTGAAAACAGCACTGTCTCCGCACATTAAACATAAAAAATGGTGGGCACAACATAATTCAAATTTGCACCGTGAGCACGCAGACAAGTGCGATCACATGCTTGACGTTTCAACCCAACTTGCTGTCTGTCAAAATTTACTGACAAATCGTCTGTTTACCGTTATTCATCACCCCTGGCTCTTCTTACCTATGCTGAAGAGACCTTTTCTGGCAGCAGGAACCATTTGTTTTGTTTTCGACCACACATGTCCACGCATCATGTGCCTGTGTGCTTGACTGAAATTATCCATCGCCTAACATGGACATTGGATGTTACCTCCTGATGACGATGATTTTTCTCTTTTGATTTGTAGCCTTCAATGAAGGCTCTTCGTTTTGAATTTCCGCTATTTATCCTTTTTAATTAGCTTTCTACTCCGTTGGTAGTTTAACACCGAACGCGCACACGAAATTAGCGAGAACGAGGGATTTTGCGCCATTTGAGGGAAATGTTGTATAAACCATTTTTTCGTCCGAATGTGTCATTTTTCTTTCGTTTTCCTTCAAATAACGCTCCTTCGACAGATTGACCAACATCCCTAACATTTCCATATTCGCTGGACATCCTTGGCAGATATGCGACATGGTACCAACACTTCTAACAAGACTGCTCACAGCGAGCCTGTGGGGGTTTTGGTCTTTTTGTCCAAAAGCAGGGGAAGTCGGGCATCCATTGCTGCTTCCATTGAGTGAGATCATGATTTCATGACGCTCTTGTTCTGTCTTTCTCAAGGATATCGGTATTTTTCCTTTTCTGGTCCACACCGTCATAGGTTATAATTTCGTTTTTTTAGTGTTTATTGCCACATTTTCTCTAAAATGGTTGCATTCATTTCCCATACTGCCTCTGAAGCCATTGCAATCTACTCATCGAATCTATGCATTGAGATTCATCTCTCCTCACTTCTCAATGCAAAAGATTTCATTATTAACTCAGACGCAATTTATAATCAATGTAAAATGCGCCGCAAAACGTCGTGACATTCGTGTGAGGCGTAAAACAGAATGAAGCCCTGTTGAAGTTGGACGGTACCTGTATCAGCCAGACCTTTAAAATTTCTCGTTTGTAAGACGAATTTTGGTGACTCTGCAGATCTGTTGAACCCTCCAAGACAAGCCAAAAACCATTCCTTTAATCACTATTACAAGGGATAATCGACGCAGGAAACACTTACCGCGGAGAGCTCTGGAATAGCGTTAATCCGAGGTTGCAGGTATCTATAATTTTTAGCATTGAAGTGAATGGAGAAAATTACGAAATCCGCAACCTCGGATTTGCGCTGTTTCAGTTAGAAAGTTAAAAATGTTTTTGGCCAATATCAGGGCTATTGCTTCCTCCCTAAAAATCCTCAGGAGTCGTTGCCAATGCACGCTAAGAGGCCCATGTAAAAAATTTTGGAGAAATGTGTCGAATTGATACAAAATTGCCACTCGTGTGAGAGACTGTCTGACCAAGGATGTTTCATTTTCTTGGGATAATTTTTCTGGTTTTTTTTTCGGTGATTCTCAATGCATAATTGGCTTTTTATGGAATGATCGTGTTTCTTCTTGGTTAAAACGACCGAAAATCCGTTTCCGACCAAGGGAGACTCAGCGCACCAACCGGTAAGTTTACGGGTGTAGAAGACGCCGTTGAAAATTTTGAGACTTTATGATGCCGAAGAGAGGTAATTATGAAGCAATTCCAATGCGAACAGAGTCCACATTTAACCAAACAAATTACTGGGTAAATATACAAAAACCCACGTGCGAAATACAACATTTATTGATGTGTTACCAACCGGAAAAGGTTGCATATGCGTGGATCATGCCCTGCTCACTTTATGTGTGTAACTTAAGATTGCCACACCCTTTTTCATTCATGCAATTTCGCACACTCATTCAGTCAATGGACGAAGTGGTGGCCTGCGGCAGGTGAACACGTTTATGAGGCGAGTTAGGGGGCGAGAAAAGTATGGTAGAGCGGGCCGGAAGGGCAAAATGTCAATTGGACACCAAAGATCGTTACTGTTGCTGCGATAACCAAGCGGGAGAGGAAGAAAAAACCAGCGTAAATACGCAGAATAATTAAAGATGAAGTCATCTGAAGCAACCTGGAAAATACCAAACGCACTCCTGATGCCTTGGATGCAAGCTTGTGAAAGAAAACTGCGCTATTAGGCAGGCTGTTGGCAAGCTAGCAGGTCACAAACGCAAGATCAGGTGACTGTCAAATATCTCACAAACTTAATTTTCCCATTCTGGCGTGAACAAACTCTGTTGTAAATTTCGGCACAGACTACGAAGTGTGCTGGTGCAATGAATAATAATTCAGATTGAGAACACAATATAAAACATCAATACTGTACGAATAGGCACATTATTACGTATATCCGTACAGATTGTCCCTCGATTATATGATACATAGGATGCAATGAGAAAAACTTTCATGTCTACTCCGGAAAAAAAATCATTTAAAAATACTGTGTATAGCTGGTCGAGAAAAGAACAAAAAGTCCATTGTTGAATTTTTGAATTGTTGCGGACCAAGGTCAATAGAAAAATAGTTGCGGACAATGGAGCTCCCCGTGTAAATGGCAATGTACGTAAAATAGTATGCACGTAAATGCTATGCACGTAATGTTTATATGCACGTAAATGCACGTAATGAAAGAATGCACGTAATGCATGTAATGCACGTAATGCACGTAAATGCACGTAATGCTATGCACGTAAAATAGAATTAGGTCAGTGCGAATATGTATGGTGCATTATTTCCATTTTTAGCGAATGGTATGTCACTTGTTCATTCCTCTCTGTATCTATGCGTTTAACGTGTGGCGAAACCGATTCAATAACAGAATAAACAAAAAACGCACTTTACACTGCGATCCTCAGTCGTTGAAAAAAGTGTTTTGCCTCCACGGGATTTGGGTTTTGTTGTTATTTTCATGCAAATGAAACCATTGATCACCGGCAATTTCCTTTATTCGGAGGTTTTTCAATTGTTGAAGCCGATCTAAAGTTGTCGCAATGTGAGTAGTGTGACTACGAAAAAGGTTTTAATCACATGCATGGGTTTGTTGTTTCACGGCAAAACATGCTGATTTTTCAGAAGGGTATAAAGCATTTTGAGGATGTCTTGTTTTGTCGGAAGATTTGCCTTTGGACAGAATGTTCACTTTTGAGGTTGACTTTTGCCGAGCGATTCAGCAGGGGTGGATTTCTCATCTCAACTCTCAGTTTGGTTTACGGATCACGGTGTTTGTGTTCAGATATTCAGATTCCAGATCATCATTTCGGCAGATAGGCTCATAACATGTTAACCCGATATGTTGAATGTTAGGATTCAAAAAATGGGTGTTTTTTTTCATTTGGTCTATGATGTTTTTGAATAGAATTCAATTGAAAAGTGCATAACCGTTACGGGAGCGATTTCTCCTGTGTTTCACGCCTTATTCATCTGCTTCCATTTGTTTTTAATTGGAGAACTTTTTGTTTTGTTTTGTTTTTACTCAATTTGACGATGTTTTAAACGGATGTGTAGGTAGGTACTTTGGAACGGTGTGCTCCCTGCCCCCAAAATTCTTTGGTGCAGTATTGTTTGAAATTAAATTAAATTAAATTAAAAATAATGAATTGAATTGAATTGGATTGAATTGAATTGAATTGAATTGAATTGAATTGAATTGGATTGGATTGGATTGGATTGGATTGGATTGGATTGGATTGGATTGGATTGGATTGGATTGGATTGGATTGGATTGGATTGGATTGGATTGGATTGGATTGGATTGGATTGGATTGAATTGAATTGAATTGAATGAATTGAATGAATTGAATTGAATTGAATTGAATCGAATCGAATCGAATCGAATCGAATCGAATCGAATCGAATCGAATCGAATCGAATCGAATCGAATCGAATCGAATCGAATCGAATCGAATCGAATCGAATCGAATCGAATCGAATCGAATCGAATCGAATCGAATCGAATCGAATCGAATCGAATCGAATCGAATCGAATCGAATCGAATCGAATCGAATCGAATCGAATCGAATCGAATCGAATCGAATCGAATCGAATCGAATCGAATCGAATCGAATCGAATCGAATCGAATCGAATCGAATCGAATCGAATCGAATCGAATCGAATCGAATCGAATCGAATCGAATCGAATCGAATCGAATCGAATCGAATCGAATCGAATCGAATCGAATCGAATCGAATCGAATCGAATCGAATCGAATCGAATCGAATCGAATCGAATCGAATCGAATCGAATCGAATCGAATCGAATCGAATCGAATCGAATCGAATCGAATCGAATCGAATCGAATCGAATCGAATCGAATCGAATCGAATCGAATCGAATCGAATCGAATCGAATCGAATCGAATCGAATCGAATCGAATGGATTGGATTGGATTGGATTGGATGGAATTGAATCGAATCGAATCGAATTAAATTAAATCGAATCGAATCGAATTGAATTGAATTGGATTGGATTGGATTGGATTGGATTGGATTGAATTGGATTGAATTGAATTGAATTGAATTGAATTGAATTGAATTGAATTGAATTGAATTGAATTGAATTGAATTGAATTGAATTGAATTGAATTGAATTGAATTGAATTGAATCGAATCGAATCGAATCGAATCGAGTCGAATCGAATGGAATCGAATCGAATTGAATTGAAATATTATTGTTGCAAATCAGCATTAAAATGGCTGCTAGCATTTTTCCTTGCCCAGTCAATTCATTACTCATAACGGTGCTGCTCTTTTGTGGTGGCCGGTAATCAACCCGCTGGTTTGCAATTGAGTGCGACCCAATGTATTTTTAAGGAGTTTGAATTCAAATGAAGGTTGCAGTTCGGAATACCTGCCGACATCTGAAAAAAGCTGAACTGGACGAGTTTTCACACACGCTCAAGTGGCCAAAATAGGGTAGGAAGATGAGGACGATGTTGGTAGGGTAGGATAGGTTAGCATAGGTTTGTTAGGATGGGTTAGGTTGGGTTAGGTCAGAATGGGGTGTGTCAGTGCGCAAGATAAACGCTGGTTGGGATGAGGGTCAGGTTAGGTCAGGTTTAGTTAGCTTTAAGTATATCGGAGAGCAATTGTGATAACTCGTTCAGTTCAATGTCGGCAGGTATTCCGAACTGTTACTCAAATTCAAATTCATCCCTCAGCGTTGTTCGGCCGTTTGTTTGACTTCTTGAACTGGCCATGGCAAAACAAACACACAAAAACAATCAAAACACAATCAAAGCTCACCATGTTGGACCCTCATCCCAACCAGCGTTTATCTTGCGCACTGACACCCCCCATTCTGGTCATTCAGTTCCCTCCACACCCCATCCCTTCCCCGTCAAAAACACAAACATGCTTTCAATCAAAAGCAGTGTTCCACTTGTTCTCGTTCCGTGCCATCTCACCGCCACTCATCATTCCTTCCTCATTACCGCCTGCTTCCAAAGCGCCAACCTTCCCCGCACTAGTCATTCCCTCCTCGGTTTCACCTGCTTCCAAAGCGCCAACTTGCCCCCTCCATTCCTTCGTCCACATGCCCTCATTCTCACCTGTATTCAATCACTCATTCCAATCAGAAAAACCTTGTGAACCAATTTCGAATTCCGTTTTCATGAATCTCCTCTTCCTCTGCGCTTCTTCCTCAGCATTGAGGACTGGGCATCATTGATTTGGTTGGTCCAGTTTTTGATCTTGACGTTTGATCTATTTTCCTGCTTCTTGCAGTTCAACTGTATGTGAGGTTATCCTTGAACGGACACGATACAGGGTGTTTGTTGGGATTGCCGAAAAAGATAAACAAACTCCGACGACCGCAACCTTTAGAAATCACACACCCTTTTCAACAAAGGCTTCTGGTTAATTATTATTATTATTATTATTTATTATTATTTAATGCTTCTGGTTAATGCATGGTGCTGTCCGCTCCCAGAGGAAGCCACACCAGCAGTTATTGACTGGCGGTGCCATGCATAAGGCGGGCAAAAGCGAAACGCCCATGTGTTCGATCAATATGAGAATGATCACCCAGTAATTTGCAAGGAAACTGTAATCAGTGATGGACTCAGAAGCCTGCGGTCTGCCTGCATGGTCTGCTTTGTCATTCTGATCATCCGAAGCAGCTGAAGTTCGATCTTGCTTAAACTTCGGCTCTGATGCATGAGGCATGAGGCATGAGGCATACAAGTCTAAGTGGCATCGAAGCCACGCTGAACTATCCATCTTATCTGGGAGTCACAATGGGAGGGGGTGACGCCAATGGACGGTCCTGTCCCGCGCTCCTCTCCGCGGCCGAAATTGATCAATCGTTTCGATGTAGAAATCAATTTTTCAAATGTGAATCAATTTAAACCCGCTCGTTCTGAGTCACAGAAGCATGATGCAAGTTTGTTTAGTCTTTTTGTTTGTCTGAGTGCCATCGTGCCCCGAAGAGAATCAAGCAGATACGAGAGACACATCACTTGAATCTATCTGAAAACAGTGGCATACGAGTAGATATACTGCTCGGCAATATCACTTCAATTGTCTCCATTGCCCAGTTAGATTTAGAAACTTTTGGGCAAACAATTCTGTGCAGAGGGAAAACAAAGTGAGCCACTGTTGTTTAGTTGAAGTTATATTTTCTCAAATTAGGACGCTCCGTTTTTTACATTTACACTGGACATCGAAAATAATGCACCTACACATCCACCACAGTGGGAGAGTGAATTTCCTGCAAATGATTCCCATTGTTTGTTCTTCAGAGTTGTCTCGTATTGAATCCGCATGGCTCAAAAATACCGATGTGCAAATATGAAATACGATAAAGGAAAAAGGCGAAGCAAAGCAATTTCGTTTTACAATTCTGAAAAAATATTGAGCCGATGTGAAAAACATTTACCAATAAAATTCGGGTAAACATCAACTCACAGTCACCCAATGATGTATATATCTGAATGCGCTTAGATGGCTGGCAGTCGGTCTTTTGCCTACCGCATGGACGTCCATGCGAAGGGGAG
>JASGXE010016063.1:0-10770 GCA_030068105.1 Sinentomon sp. SZTP_YWyxl | reverse complement strand
CAGAAGAGCCTCCGTAATTGCTGCCTTATGAATAGCGTCATTGATTTGCCGCCGTCTTTTGGTATTGCCGCCGTATTTGCCATAACCAAGAAGATGCCACTGCCATGAGAAGATGGGTTCAGCCATGATGGTAGTCAAATTAAGCGCTGTTCATGGACATTTTCAGCACGAGCAAGTCTTCCTGCAACTATCGCCAAAGTCTCCAGCTTTTTGAGTTCTGTGAAACTGAGCCAAGCTTCAAAGAAAACAAAGGACAAGGGAACAGTCGAATTGATCTGTGAGCCAGTAAATGACTAATGTTCTTTCTTTGTGAGATGCAGAGGAGCTAGCAGATTCTGGAGGAGCGAATAGATGGCAGACGACGCAGAAATACTGACAGCCGTCCAAAGAACTAAATCCACAATTTGCGACGTGCAAAGAATAGCGGAACTGCAAAGTGATTGCACCCGATAGCTTGCAGCAAATGCACTTTAGGCAGCTGCATTTTCTCATCCAAAAATTGCAATATGGTGAAGATGAGCCAGCAATATTTTTTGAGCTTGATAAGATTGCTGCCGCCAAGGAGACGAATTGTTCAACAAGATTTGTCGAATAATTGTTTTTATTAGCCACCAGCATCAGTATCAGTGTCCACCAAGTGAGGAAGATCCAGTTGTTTCCAAACGGTGAAACCATGTTTGAAGTGATCCTCATAGCTTTCAGGTGAACATTGCTGACGGCCGCCAAGCAGAGGAGTTTACAAATTGCTTTGTGCCACCAAATAATGTTCTTTGTTGAGTGGAGGTGAGCCACGGTCATTCTGGAACGATGCAGGTGAACAGTTGCTGCCGCCAAGGAGAGGAGTTCACAAATTGCTTTGAGCCGCCAAATAATGTTCTTTGTGGAGTGGAGATGAGCCACGGTCATTCAGGAACGATGCAGGTGAACAGTTGCTGCCGCCAAGGAGAGGAGTTCACAAATTGCTTTGAGCCGCCAAATAATGTTCTTTGTGGAATGGAGGTGAGCCATGGTTTCCATAACGATGCAGGTGAACATTGCTGCCGCCAAGGAGAGGAGTTCACAAATTGCTTTGAGCCACCAAATAATGTTCTTTGTGGAGTGGAGGTGAGCCACGGTCATTCTGGAACGATGCAGGTGAACAGTTGCTGCCGCCAAGGAGAGGAGTTCACAAATTGCTTTGAGCCGCCAAATAATGTTCTTTGTGGAGTGGAGGTGAGCCATGGTTTCCATAACGATGCAGGTGAACATTTGCTGCCGCCAAGGAGAGGAGTTCACAAATTGCTTTGAGCCGCCAAATAATGTTCTTTGTGGAGTGGAGGTGAGCCACGGTCATTCTGGAACGATGCAGGTGAACAGTTGCTGCCGCCAAGGAGAGGAGTTATCAAATTGCTTTGAGTCGCCAAATAATGTTCTTTGTGGAGTGGAGGTGAGCCATGGTTTCCATAACGATGCAGGTGAACAGTTGCTGCCGCCAAGGAGAGGAGTTCACAAATTGCTTTGAGCCGCCAAATAATGTTCTTTGTGGAGTGGATGTGAGCCATGGTTTCCATAACGATGCAGGTGAACAGTTGCTGCCGCCAAGGAGAGGAGTTCACAAATTGCTTTGAGCCGCCAAATAATGTTCTTTGTGGAGTGGAGGTGAGCCACGGTCATTCTGGAACGATGCAGGTGAAAAGTGGCTGCCGCCAAGGAGAGGAGTTCACAAATTGCTTTGAGCCGCCAAATAATGTTCTTTGTGGAGTGGAGGTGAGGCAATAGGCGGGAACACTTTCTAGTGGAGTCCCAGATAGGCAATAGCAGGGAATCATGTATGGGGGAGGGTTAACACCTCGGGAAAAGGACATTGTTTTGCATTTGTTAGGATTCAATCTCATTCCCCAGGTATCGCACCACTCAGAAATGCGGCAAAGATCGTCAGATAGTGTTTGGACATCAGCAGATTTTTTGATCGCTCTGTAAATGATGATATCATCGGCGAATAGGCGAATGCAAGATCCCAGACCCTCAGTTACGTCATTCACGTAAATTAAGAAAAGAATCGGACCAAGTACGCTACCCTGTGGGACTCCTGAAGGAACAGGGCGAGATGTAGAGAGTAATCCATTTAAGGAAACTTGCTGGGTGCGATGAGAAAGGAATGATGAAACCAGTTGTACAGTTACAGCTGGGAAATTAAGAGAAATAAGTTTGTTTATCAATTTGTCGTGTGGCACAAGGTCAAAGGCCTTAGAGAAATCAAGAAATATCGCATGCACTGGGAAACCCGCATCCAGGGATCTGGAAACATCGTCGACCAGATAAATAAGCTGCAATTCGCAGGACAAGTTTTTCCGAAAACCAAACTGATTTGTGTGCAAGATGTTGTTCTCAGCAATATGACTTAAAAGGTGGCTAACAAGAACTTTCTCAAATAGTTTAGAAGCAATACAGGTCAACGAAATTGGGCGATAACTAGACGGCAAATGATTAGGCATACCCTTTTTTGGTATTGGAATGACGATGGCCTTTTTCCAGTCGCAGGGGAAGCATCTCTCTGCAGTTATTAGCCGAAAAAGGTGAGTGAACACGGAAGCCAGCGAAGGTGCCAGCTCCTTCAGTATCTTTGCCGGAATACCGTCAGGCCCAGCTCCCTTTTTAGGGGAAAGCGATTGGAGAAGCTTAAGAACACCAGCATAGGATATGGCTAAACGGTTAGGTTCGCCTGGTGGATAAGTACGAATACTTGTTGCAACTTCATAAGTCAGAGGTTGGGATGAGGGAGAGAAAACACTACAGAAAAAACTATTGAGCATTTCTGATAATTCAAGGGGGTCGGAAATGTTATCGCCTGAGTCATTTGTCAACATTTTCAGGTGGGAATTGTCATTCTTTAGGGATTTGATGTACCCCCAGAAGCCCTGGCAGTGTTGGCTGGACAGAGCGGTGTCAATGAAATTACTAAATAGTTGAGAATTAAGCTGTGCGCAATCTCTGCCCAGAAGCTCATAGGATAGAATGTCGTCATGCTTGCCGGACTTTTTGGCACGAGCGTGCGCCAGTCGCTTTTTGGCGAAAAGTTTCTTTAGCTTGCAATTTACCCAGGGGAACTTGGCCTTGTGTGTAACTTTACGAGGTGGTATCAGACTCAGAATTGAAAGAAGCGTATTTTTAATGACGAACCACAGGCCTTCGGCATTCAGCGAGCCTGGGAACGGAAAAGAGAAAAACGGGTTCGATTTCAAAGCTTGGTTCAATTTAGTCCAGTTGACCAAGCGAAAATTTCGAATAGTTGGGCCCGTCTGTTTAGGAAGCTGATCCCGTCTCTTATTGTCCTGCCATTGTAACACAACAGCGTCATGGTCAGAAATACCTGGAACAACGGAAACAGAAAAGCAAGGGGAGTCAAAATTGCACAGAGCAACATCAAGAATCGAGGAACAGTGTTCCGTGGATCTGGTGGGAAGGTGAACAAGTTGGTTCAATGAGAATGTCAGAACAAGTTCCTCAAAGAATTTGTCATTAGACGAATATTGAGCCGGGGGAATTACGGTTTTAAGGGGTCGATCCATAGGGCAAAGTACTCCTTGGGCATTTGGTGCGTTAAAATCACCACAAATCATGACATGTTCGTTGGCAGCTACTCGGGCACAAAGAGAGTCATACAAATCATCGAAAATTTGGCTGTTTCGAGGGAGACCAGGAGGCAGATAAACTGCAGCGAGTGACAGGGTAAAAGAACTACAGATAGAACACCAATAGAACACCAAACGATCTCGAGGTAGCTAGAGACAGCAACATGATTTTCGACCAAAGAACATGTCTAAGGAAGAATGGATGGCGAGAATAACACCCCCACCACGTGAATTGGAAGGGCGGTCCTTCCTATATATTTTGAACTCGGGAGGAAATATTTCAGTGCTGGCAATGTCCGGCTTCAACCAGGTCTCAGAAAGAACTATGACATTCGCGCAGCGGGCGTTCACTAACTCAAGAAGATCAACTCGCTTTTCAAGGCCAACCACAGAACGGCAGTTAAGAACAACAAGGATTAGCTTGGCACTTGAAGAAGAAGACGAAGTCGTTGAGACTCTAGGTATGCGCAAAGAATGACTCCTATCACCTTCCGAGGTGGAGGCAGCTCTACAATTCTTTGAATTTGTACCACAAAGTCTGCTGATCTCACGGCCCAAGTGGCTTGAAGCATATTGTTGAGTGTTAGTGGCTAACCCAGATGGCTTCCCTACCCCCTCCATCGCAACTGACGGACCACTACTGGCCATCCCGCCTCTGCTGCTGGCTTCTTCAGCTTACCTTTGGAATCTCTCATTCGAAAATGGCTCTTGTGCGGCGATCCACGATCTTGATATCTCAATTATCCCAAGACAACCATAAATTGGGCTTTTTTGGATTTGGGAGGGTGCACTGCGTGAAAGTGGAGGCTCGGAGAGTATTTTGTCACCGAAAATTTCATGGTTTACTTTGTTCCGTAGAATCGTCCTGAAAGTTTGACGGTTCTACGGTGAAACCATACCTCCACATGAATACCCCAAATTGGCCCATTTTGGGGGGCTTTGGGAGGCATTACATAAAAATGGGGGCCGAGGTACATTGTCTTGCGATTGATTTCGATTTGTTTTGCAATCGGGAAGATCTGCATATATTTTGGCGAAATATTTTTGGGACAGTTTAATACATAATTTCCATTTCAGAAAACATGCATGCCGAAAGAGTTCTATGCGTAAGTCATTCTTATGAATCAACCAGTTCTTTTCTCGTTTCACCATTGCAATTGACGCTCAAATCTTTGACGCTCAAAGCTGAATTTCGTTCTTTTTGACTGCGCTGTGCAGCAGTCATCTGAAGCCGAATTTCGCAACTAGAGAACAAAAAGTGCACTTTGAATGGCAGATTCTTGGGTCAGCACTTCAAACACTTTTCAATTCAATCATGCATATTGAAATGAATCATTGCAGAAAATACCATCTTCCACAAAAAGACGCACACAAAAATGTATAATCGGAATCACAGGCTGCTGCAGAAAAAATAATTTGTTTTTTTGCTATTTTCAAAATTTAACAAAAAAAACTCCATAGAAATCATTTATTCATTCCTCATTGCAAATAGGCAAATTCCATTTTTACTCCCAAGATTCGGAATATATGCAGAAAAACGACATCCAGAAATATGGATCGCATATTATGTGAAAAATTATTCGTCTTATGCTGTTGAGGGTAAATTGTTCTAGTTTTTACTTCAGTGGGAGTGGAAAATCAATGCCGCGAAGCACTGCGAACGCACTGCTCAGATTGTTTGTTGCAAACTTTTAATCGAAGATAGGCGAGGCACAAAACAAGCATCAGAACTTTCCAAGCCTTTCGTGAAAGGAATTTTACACGCCCACACATTTTTAACATTTCTCAGAAACGCGTAAGCACATTTTTCAGAAACGATAAAGCCAGAGAACAAAAAGACCTGTTTTCTTAAAAAGGCAGCACCGGTCTGATGCACCGAAATGAACTTCATGCTAAAACAAGTTAATTGGTTCTTGGCATTTGAAACTAAAAAAATGATTCGTCAAAGAAGAAAAGGCAGAAAAAATTACTGTCAAAATGTGAACGATGGACAAAACGACGAAAACTAAAATGCAAGGACATAAGCAAAATCAAAGCACCAAAAAATAAAAAACCGAATTAAAATGAAAGAAAACGAACAAAACAAAACTAGACCAAAACAGGGTTCAGCAAAAGCTCTTCGAAATGCGGGAGAAATTTCAAACGTCTGGTAACGCGTGCTATCCAATTTCAACAGAGCTTGCTGCAGTTTCACACCACACAGGAAAGTCAGCGACTTAGCCTATGCATCCATTGATTTTAATGGCGTCTGAGTTAGTAATGAACTCCCATGTCCTGATGAGAGTTTTGACGTGGCGCCTACATGTGTATACTGGCGGCGGAAAAAGATTATCCATACATGTGAAAAATGTCCATTCTTGAGATTTTAGCAAAAACGCCATGCTGTAGAAATAAAAGATCCTCTTTCATCACTAATGTCAAAATCTGACACCTCTAGAAAGCTCCGTTGCAATTTGGCGCTTTAATTTCTACCAGCTGTGATTTCTACCAACTGCATAAGAGCAAAAAGAAAGAAAAAAAAAGTAACAAATCCAAAGAGAAACAGGCTTTCTCACCCATTGGTTATGTCGTGTCCGACAAAGACCGTCAGTTTCTCCTCATCATGGGTTACGTACCAATCCTTCACAACAATGTCCGGGTTTGGCGCTGGTGCTGGTGGTGGTGGCAGTCGGTTATTTGGCTTCCTCTTCTTTGGTGGCGCAACCGGGGCTGCTGGGTCGACCAAACGAATGCCCAACCCCAGCAGCTCCCGCTTCGAGACCCTAGCTGGTTTCCTCTTCTTCTTTTGGAGGTCCTTTATCGAAGGATAATATGTTTGGGCTGGAGTGGAGGCGGTGGCGGTGGCGGTAGATGGTGTTGCCGAGGCGGCGGTGGTTGGGACAGTGGTCGAGGCTGGTGCCGAGGCGCTGTTTTCCTAGGAGGAAAAATAAAGAAACCCCAAAGTAGAAGATGTCATGGTGTAAATGGCGGACAATTACAGTTGTTCTTGTCCGTCATATTTTTAAGACATTTCAAAAGTCAAAAACCAACGACCATCAAAATGACAAAGAGACATACCTATACCTAAATTGGATTCATATAAGGTGTGATCTGCTGGTATCAGTGAGTTGACACCAGGTTGCAGGCCGATGTTTGGCAGTTGGCTATTAACAGGCTGTAGGTTGAGTGCAGGAAGGATAGCTCAGGTTTACGTGGCTTAACCCTTCTCGGAGCCATTTTTTCCTCAAAAATCGAAGTTTGTGCAGATCCTCCTGGAGCGATTTATTTTCGGGATTCTCTGGCCCCTGGAGGGTATATCTCCATCGTCTGGTCGGTCGTTTGGAGTCCCTTCTCGAGAGCACACTTGCCGCCGCCTGGAAGGCAAGCAGCAACCTTGAATACCAATTATTTGCCACCATAAACTTTTATTTTTATCACTCAATAAAACGACATTTGGGCTTGCTCCTCATAGCTCCTCAATTTCTTTTGTCAGAAGCCGCCTTGCTGTCCAGCGTCCGCGAGAAAATTGGATGTCTCCATGTCAAATTGTCTCGTTGTCAAAAGAAAATTTCACGTGCTGCGCGTTTTGATAGTGTCTGCTGTGTCATGAACCACAGCGTGATAGAGCAGGATATTTTCACGTGTGTCGAGTTGACCGGACACGCGTCTCGGATTTCTTTAGAATTTTGTAGATCGTTTGTGCTGTAGGTATGTGGGCACATTTTTGTAGCAACATTTGTGCAGCAAACCTCATTTTTTGTAGGTAAAACAACAAACTGAAGATATATTTGAAAACAAAATGCGGGCCAACTTGATGTCAGGTTGGTCTGCCAAGCTCCTCAATTTTTGTGCCGAATCTGGCCTTTTGCTGGTCGTTTGTGCAGATTTATGCAGATCTGTGCAGGAACCCCCGTCAGCCTCGGACTCATCGAACCGGCTTAGTCAAAACAAATGTTGGCGGTGGCGGCTGACTTGACGACAAGTCAGTCCTGTTGCGCTCCTCAAATTGTTTTTGCCAAATCTGGCCTTTTTCAAGCCGTTTTTGTGCAGATTTCTGCAAACCCCGCCAGTCTGGGACGAACCGAGCACGGACTCATGCACACATTGCACATTCGCCAACTCACCGGTTCACCGATAGACGACTTTTGCGCGGTTGAATCTGATATCCAGTTGAACATTGGACGAAATGAAACCGGTGAGATGGCGCACCGGTTATATGGTGAATTGCTTTTGTGCTGAAAAACGCATATTTCCATGAAACTTCATCAAAGACCTTTGTGAAGCGAACCGGTAAGCTTTCAACGGCCCTTTCTTCCGTTGCTGCGAGCCTTTTCATTTTTTGGAGCCAACTAGACACACCGCCAGAATTGTCAGTGTGGTAAATGCCCTATGACAAAATTTCTTCAATATCGAGCATTTTGGATGGGAACGCAAAAGACATAGGTACATTTCCTCTGAGGATCAGAGCATCGATCGAAATGTTGTGTTTCCGGTCGATGATGATCGAAAGGGTGGCGAACAACGACATGAATACACCTCCTTGGTGGCGACATTTCGGTACCACTCCTTGGTGGCGACTTTGGGTCGTATGCGTATTGTGTTGAAACGTAATACGGTCAGGGCATTCTTGTGACAGTGCCACAGAATGTCACCTCACACTGCACAGTTCAATAAAAGATTTATATGCAGATGCAGGGCAGTACCGCCTTTGAAATAAACATTTTACTGTTATTTGTTGGTACCTGCGTCCCAATGGGGTGCTACGAAATTTTTGATTTGAAGTCAGTGCATCCAAATTCACTTTTGCCGCAGAAATAAAGCAGGCTCCCGCAATTTTTATCCTGAAATTGAAAATCTTGATCATTTTTATTTTTTAATTTATTTTTTTTAGATGATTGCATGTTCATATACGGAAGAGATAAATCCCGCAAGCTTTGTTCCCATGGAGAAATAATTGAGAGAAAATTCTTTACAAAATCTCCTCCCGACATTGTTTATTGCACTGTTTTCTTTTTCAACATCAAGAGATGTGAAAATGAACTGATTATTCTTGACGGTCCACAATCTCGTTCCAAAACTCCAAAAGGGATCTATAGAAAAAAACATGACAACATGTTTATTGTTACATTTCTTCGAGATTCTTTTTGAACACCGTTGCCACTCGAAACCCTGAAGTGATGGGCCCGCTAAAAACCAAACCGGGCCACCATCCAGTTTACCAACTAGATTAAAATTGCTGACGAAAGTAATTATTGTTATGAACGAAACAATTATTGTAACACAACTCTTAGACGTATCAAAAAAATTGGCTTGTCCCAGATATTCTAAATCCGCTAAACGGTTACCTGATTATGACCTGCAGTGTAACAATCAACATCGGGAAATAGAAGTTCAGGCAAAAAAATTTAAAAAGCCATGTTATGTCGCAAGCCATCATCATTATTGCCATTATGAGCTGACAGCCATACGGCCGGTGGTTCAGTTTAAACCTTGTTGCACAACTTGGGCTCGCAAGGAGAACAATGCCCCAGAATCGAAGCCCAAGCCGTTCTGCATTCAACTGAAAGGGCTCGGATCAGTTTTACTGCGTATACGCCAACCCGCAGCATTTCCCGAACTGAATATGCTCTGCAGAGCGGAGACGTGTATCATGTGGGGCTTCTCTGTTGTATAACCTGCCAAGCCTCTGTCTGGACCTAGAACTAACGGACTGGCCACTTAGTCTGTCTTTCTGACCTCATTTACCATGCTTTGCCGAGGGAGGATGCACACACAATTTGTGCCACGGCAAATCTCGTGTCCCGACTGCGTATCGAACCCGCGACCTTCAGATCACGAGTCAGACGCGCTAACCTCTGCGCCACGAGGGTCGGACAAAATCGTAAAAGTAGGAATCGCTTGAAAAACTGACAAATCTGTAATGTTTTTGTTCCCTGGAATCCACTGTTGGCAAGTTCCAAGGAACTTTCAATGCGGAAATCTATCCTCTCCCGGAATTTCAGGAACAAACGAAAATACCCGGAATTTTTGGGAATGTTCCCTCAATGGACATTTTGTCAACATTCCTGGGGACTTTGGGAGTATTCTCGAATATTGAGGAAAATTGCTGGGAATTTTGCAAATTTCAGAAATATCCACATTGGGAACATTCAAACATTGTGCACAACACATTTACATGTATTTTGGGAATATTCCCGGAAATTTTTGCGAAAATTTATGCGGGAAATGTTATCTATGGGAAGAGGGCGGAAATGTTCAGAGAATATTTCCGCGGATGTTGGCAAGATTGCCGAACTCCGAACGCCCCTGCAGTCATGTGGATATTCAACACCCAACTGTGCAACTCGTCAACAAGTGCAGCCGCAGCATTCAAAATGAAAAAAAAAAGTAACCACGGCAACGGGCAAAATGAGACAGTGAAATTTTCATTTGGACAACAAAATGGGGCGAGCACCTTTTCTTGTGTGTTCATTGTGAATTTTTTGTCAAAATGTTCTGCATGAAGCCGAGCTCGCATCGCCACATGTCGTTTGACACTGCAATTTAGTTGATAGCACCCAATCAGTCACGGGTGTCAATCAATTCCTCTTCGGCGGCATAAAAAGGACACTGATTTTCTATTTCTGATCGGGAGTAATAGCCAAGTGGTCCAGAGTCCTTGTTGTTTATTGTATTTCGTATATTCGTGTGACTATATGCGCCGCTTCCCCATTGATTTTGAACGGATCGACCATCGTCGACGCGGCTCCGTCCGGAATGTCTCCAAATTTTAAAATTGAGGACGGCGGAGGTCGACATGGCTCCCGTATGGGTTAATAAGATTTTTCGAAAGTAGAACCGGGCTTAGCTTTCTACTCATAGGAATGCCAAAAATTCCTGTTAAATCGGTATGGGAAAGGAGTGACAATTAGGTAAAATGAAGAAAGTGTAAAAGTGTGATGTGAAAGTAAAATAAAATATAAAAAGTGGCTCGACTTTCACATGTGATGCACGAAACAGAGCAGATGTCCTCCGCTCGTAAAGCAGGCCAGTATTTTTCTTTATTTTTATTACAGCGTCGTTGAAAAACATGCGCGACTTAAAACCAGGCCTACAGCGCCAAAAGAACTAGTCGGGGAACATTTTTAAATTCCCTGAACCTATTTGGGGCCTGCGCTGTTCTTTACCAATTACCAAAAAA
>JASGXE010016062.1:0-22417 GCA_030068105.1 Sinentomon sp. SZTP_YWyxl | reverse complement strand
CTCGCAGTTGGCTTAAAGTTTCGCTTCAGTTCCCACACTCTCGAACAGTACCTAATGCGATTATAATTCACTGAAGAGAAAAAGATACAGAGCGCATGAGGGAGGGGACATGGAGAGAGAGAGGGGGAGGAGAGAAAGGAGCGTGAGAGAAAGAGGGAGAGAGGAGCGAGAGAGAGAGAGGGAGAGAGAAGAGAGAGAGAGGAGAGAGAAGAGAGAGAAGAGAAGAGAGAGAGAGAGAGAGAGAGAGAGAGGAAGAGGGAGAGGCAGCAAAGAGACAGAAAGAAAGTGAGGGAGTCACAAAGGAGCGAAAGAGACAGAGATATGAGAGAGCGAACTCGTTTCAAAAGTGTTAATTTTAACCGACTTGGGTTTGGACTATACCGAAAACAGTTAAGAATAGAATTGAATTAAATTGAATTGAATGAATCTTTATTTTCGCGGAGAACTCCTTATCAATTTGGATTACAAAACACAAAAAATAGCAATCAAATTACATCAAAATTTCTAAAGTGAGCTGAAAAGCAAGCCGTTGCTGAAAGATCGAGAAGCTGAGAGGAAGATGAAAAGTAGACTTATGTAGGTAATTGGTTCCACTCAGCAACTGCTCTTGCCATGAAAGAACATTTTCCGACATCCCTTTTAAAACTCAACAGTTTTATCTTGTAAGCATGATCAAGACTGGAATAAAAATTGGGCTGCTCAACATTTCCCATCCGAGGAAGTGCATCATTTAAGAGACACTGCTTGTGCCCCTGCAGTCTGCCATTACAAACAGCAGCACGGCGCTGGACTGACTCCAAAATTTGGCATTTTTTGACAGAAAGGGATCCCAAGCCGGAGATGCGTACTCCATTATAGGGATCGACTTTTGTAGGCAAAGCGCAATAGACACGGTGTTGTGAAAGCAGCGATAAGCGATATGGGAACCTCCGAGGTCGAGGGAAGTTGGATTGTGTAGGAAAATAGGGGTTCGATGATCGGTTACATTGTACGGCTTTCCAAACGGAGGTTGGCTGAGAGATAATTTCAAACTGTAAATGGATCAAGCTCAAAAGAATGCAAAATAGACTATGTTGATATAAGCGTGTGAAAAATAGAGAGTAAAGCAGAGATGAGAGACGTATGAGGGGGTATTTGGAGGGCAAACCCCAACTTTTAAGGTGAATCCCGGACGGTCTAACCCAACTATAATAGCCTTCATAGCCGACCTAACGTACTCTAATTCAAGAAACCTAATCTCACGTAACCTATTATTTCTTCCATACGTTTTTCGTTTGGGGTCGGGACGTTAACAGATGGAAAAGTGCAAAAAATAGGCATTTAACGGAAAATGACGTGAATTCACAAACTTGAGCAAAATGGCCTGTGCAACCAGCGCATCTCGTGTTGATTTTGTTGCATAGCTTCACTTGAATTCAAGGACAAAAAACCACTGGTTTGCCTCTGTATTCGAATCGGGTATGCAACCGGTACATGGAGTATTAATGTGTGTTGCATACCGTTTAATAAAATTAGGCGCGAATCTCAGCCAATCTCTTTGTCAAAATTGCGGGAATGGGGCTGGGTGCCAATGCAACCAAATTGCTTCAAATTTGCTCAGAGCAAAATTAACAACCAGAGAAAACGCTGGTATACACTCTAAATCGGCGGTTTTCGTTTGAAACACCATTTTAATGCAGGCTTAAATGGAAGTTCATTTCGGAACATTTCTGAAACAGACAGAACACATTGTCACACCCTTAATTTTAATTTCACCAGCTTTTCTTCTACCAAATATATCAAGGCAGGAAGACCAATTCCACAAGAGCAGACACTCCCGGAGCGTTTTTACCAACCCTGCCACAACTTTAGACTGTAGAGAGCGTTTTGTGCTAGAATGCTCGATTGGGGCCCTGAATTGTAAGAAATAATTTTTTTCTTGCTTACCTCGTACTCGTAAAGCTATCTGAACCTGACCTAACCCTGTCCCCTCTCGGAAAAAACAATGCTCGCTGGGGGCCCCGGCCTGCCATCTAAAGTCGCGGCATGGTTTGTAAACCGGGCTCCCGGCCGTATTTTCCGTTGCAATAACTCACCCTCAGGTTCAACTCAACAGAGCCAATTCAACAGACGGATGCATCTGTCAATGCAACAATAGAAAAGGAAGAAATGTTGTGCATAGAAATGAAATTTTCAAAACGCATCTATCCATTGAATTGGCAATAGCGTTGAAGCTGCGAGGGTGACTGACTGGTAAATATACGGCCGTCCGCGTGTCTGTGAGTCTCGCGCGTTGACATGGCAAGCGCCCAAGCGTAAAGGGAAGAAAACGCATGCAAAATACAGAGGGAGAAGTTTTGAAAAAAGTTTTGTTTTTGAGAAAAAAACACAAACTTGTGCTTCCGAACAGGCAGGTTTTCGCATCGCTTACTTTTCCTATTGATATGCGGACGATTTGACGTTGTCAGAAGCAGGAAGGTTGAAACAAAGACAAATTCTCTGGGGACGGGTTTGGCGGTTAGAAAGGGAAAAAGGACATGCAGAAACAGAAAAAGGGTGAAATTCCAAATCGGGGATGCACCACAATCTCTTTTCTGCACAGCCCTGTATATAACAGTTTGGCATTTTGAATGGGAAACATCGATCCGGGAATGTGGGCTCAAATCCGCCATTTTGTTGTCTTTCATGGATTCCAAAGCGACGTTTTTGGAATCCATTCACTCGCGGATTTCTCTCTGTATCTTGGAAAGTTATCATCCGATTTGAACAAGGTTGGGGTTATTGGAAAGAGGACGAAACAGGCTTTATATTTTCTCTGAAGAAAATTTGAAACGGCTGACAAGCAGACGCGCAATCGCATTGTGAAACTAAATTGACCTTTTTCCCCGTGAAAAAGTGTCGACCGTTTTTAGTGGTTTCTGGGAACCCCGACACCGAATACCAAAGTGTTTTAGTGTGTTCTTAAAACTCATTTTATGCTCAACAATAAAGTCCGCGACGGCACCCACCTAGCTGGTTCGAGAGTCGGGCTATGGGCCAAAGAGTCGCGAAACCCACGGTCAAAACTCTCCTCATTTTACTATTTCAATCGGTTTCACTGTGCAAAAATTTGCAGACGGTTTGATTTCGGCTTTCCCAGGAAGAAGCCCAAATTTGTCCCCTTTCTGAAAACCCCGAACATATTGAAATCGGATGAAAACCTCCAGAGATATGCCAAGAAGTCTTCATGCGCGACCGCAAAAGAATGTTGTCCGCTGACGCGACCAAAAGGCAACAATTTTGCTTGCTCTCTCCCGATTTTTCTCCGCCCCTCACCCGTTTCAAAATTACCATGGGAATGCCAAACTGTAGTTATACACAGCTGTGCTTTTCTGCAGCTCCCTTTGCGCTGTCCACGATTCAAAACGGTCCTTCCGCCACGATACACATGCGTGCCATTATTGCACCACCCCACCCGCGCCCGACTTCTCTTCTATTTGCACAATGCAATCTCTGTTTACACACTCTAAACATGAGGTTTGGTTACGCGTTATTCAACACCTTGGGAACACCTTTTTAACATGGGCTCATATGGGAGTATTCTATCGGAACATTGTTTGGAACACATAAAGTGTGTTCTTGGAACACCATTTTCCTTGTGATTTGGAACACAGTGTATTCCAAATCGCTTGTGTGTTCCAAATTTATGACGTGTACCAAACAATATGTTCCGAAATGATCACTCCCATCCAAGCCTATGTTAAGAAGGTGTTCCCAAGGTGTTCAACACCGAAACCTTAACTTTAGAGTGTATACCTACCTGCACACATACATTCACCTCCTGAAGTGCTGGAGGCTGTAATACAGACCAGCCTTCGCTTAAGTTGTTACACTGCAGCCGTCTTGTGTTACCGACAAATCTCATATCGCTTCTTCAATTGCGATTTTTGACGCAGCCTCACACTTCCATTTTCATTTCGAATTTTCGCTGAGCTGTTGAACAAAACCATCGCGATATTTACAATAGATTTTTGCATGGTTGTTATTTTGAAGCGCGGGGAACTCGAACAACGACAATGTCCAGGAATTACAACTCTATGAAATATGTGCACTGTAGTTAAACTGAATGGGAACTGTCATGCCTGCACACATCGCCAACCCGAGTGCACCCACATGTAATAAATTCTTCCGATCTTATTGATAAAGGGGCCATCTATAATTCCAACGCATTGACGACGCTATTTCACGCCTTACACGAGTGGCATGTTGCTATGAGACTCATCTTGCAATTGATTCTATGGCGCCTGAGTTTGTTATGGACTCCCATATGTACGAAGAAATTTGGCAAGCGGTGTACAATAAAACCGCATGGGTACAAGCCGCAAGCGAGAAATGCCATTTTGAACAGTATCCGTTTTGCGAAAAATGGTTTTTTGAACGGTTCCATGAATACGTTCTCTAATTTCGAGGAATTCATCCTCAAATATGGAAAATTAGGAATTCACGTCGCGCCTCGCTTCGCACCGAACGTGCCACAAAGGTAAGCTATATGCTCTGTGTTGCGGCTGCTATATCGCATTGTCAGAGCAGTGATGCGCTGTCGCGGTTTCCCAGCGCATCCTAGGGATGCTGCAGCCTAGCTAGGGAAAGGGATAAATGGCCTACCTGCGGTGCCGATTCGCTTGTCAGAGTCCCACCTACAGCATGTGTCAAATTGGCTGTCTCTTTGTTGCTATGAAATGGCAAAGATATGCTCAGACATTCAAAATACCCAGAAGGGCTGACAGTTTCGCGGCTTGTTTGTGCTTTACTCAAATGCGTTTTTCTCATCCTAGCAGCCAAGCACTGCTATTGTCTGTCGCAGTTATAGACACTTTGTTCCGAATGTTGGGTCTGTTCGACCAAAGGAAATGTTGCATATTTGCTTTTCTGCTTCTGAGACGATATGATGAGACATTCGAAATGGAAAATTAAAGGCACTGAATCGAACGAAAAGTTGAATTATTTCCAGTTTCGTTGTCAATACACCGCTCTTCCGTCATCCGACCTCTGCAATTGCAAAATAACTGATTCAGCTGCGATGTCGAATACCTTTTCATTTTCAGCTGGGAAATGAAAAAGAGTTCACGGCGTGAGACGAGCTCAGCGCAAGCAGGCGTGATTTGCTTGCACTTTTGACCGAATATAATGAGCCTATGGCCCGGGTATTCAGAATGGCACTTATAATGGTATTCAGAATGGTATTCAGAATGGCGCTTATAATGGTATTCAGAATGGTATTCAGAATGGCACTTATAATGGTATTCAGAATGGTATTCAGAATGGCACTTATAATGGTGTTCAGAATGGTTTTCAGAATGGTATTCAGAATGGCTTATGGTGTTCAGAATGGCACCTATAATAATGTCCCTGCTGCCAGCGGTGACACCACAAAATTCCTGACGCGATTTAAAGTCATCCTGCGAGAATGCCACTGCTGGTGGCAAGTTGCCACCTGGCTGTGCAGAAAGGTATTGAATCCGTATTCAGATGCCTTCTGTGTTCACGGTGCATGCGTTCCGAGCAGAGAAGAACATGACAATGCCCAGAACCATCAGGGATTGGAATGCGGTGCCATCCACGAATAAATTGATTCAGGAAAGCACACGGCTGTTGCTAGTCCAACAATACTCATATATTTTTGCCCCCGAGCAATCATTTCGCTGTTTGATTCTTTTCGTACTTGCCTCAGTCGAACGAATGATAATTCTTGCTTTGGGTTAAGTCATTTATACGGGGGGACACAATTGCACGGCAACAGGGAACAATTTTAAGAAAACAGCAGTGCCCTTAGCCGTGCAATAGTGTCCCCCCTTTGGCACCAGCATACGGCACAGGGTGTGCCTTATTTCTCTGGAGGGTGGGTAGTAGGTTGAGATAGAGGCGCTTTGGATAGGTTAAGTCTTTGGCAAGTTCGGTTGGGTCGTTAGGTTAGGTTAGGTTAGAGTAGGTTAGGTTAGGTTAGGTTAGGTTAGGTTAGGTTAGGTCAGGTTAGGTAAGATTGGATTAGATTGGGTCGAGGTTGTTTTTCGTGCAGGTTCATTTGGTTGTTTTTCGTAAAGGTACACTGCACAGAGAACCCTAACCTCTCCTAACCTAAACTAACCTAACCTATTCTAACCTAACCTAACCTACTTTAACCTAACCTAACCTAACGACCTAACCGAACCGACCTAACTTAACTTGACCAATTCAAAGCGCCTGCATTAACCAATCTCAACCGACTATCCACCGTCCAGAGAAATAAGGCACACCCTGTGCCGTATGCTGGTGCCAAAGGGGTGACACTATTGCACGGCTAAGGGTACTGCTGTTTTCTTAAAAACTGTTCCCTGTTACCGTGCAATTGTGTCCCCCCGTATAAATGACTTAACCCTTTGCTTTTATTACCGTCGACACCTGTTAATGTGTTTTTTTATTCACTCCTTTTATGTTTCTTGACAACTTTTGACATGCACTGTTATACCAAATGAAACATTAGCCAAATCTTTTTGCAGATGTCTTTGCACCAATAAACATGGCCTTCGCACCAATAAAAAATAAAACAATAATAAAATAAAAAATAATAATAAAACAAAAATTTTTCTGATAAAACAAAAAAATAACAAAAATAATAAAAACAATAAAAATAATAATAAAAATAATAAAAACAAAAAAAATAAAGATAAAAAATTAAAAATTTGAAAAATTTGAAAAATTTGAAAAATTTGAAAAATTTGAAAAATAACAAAGGCGCAGTTGATGAGAAATTGCCAGTAACACTTCTGAAGACTTGGACAGGTCAAGACGTTTCGAGTGGTTGTGTCTCAAACACTTCTGGTGAGATTTCCCTCTGGCCAGGGACTTTCGGAGCACCCTGTATATGGCCTGGAACCGCGGTATAGGTGCCTCCTATAGTTGTCGCTGCAAGATCAAACCGAGATGGCGTTGTCACTGGAATAACAAATAACTAACCGTCGTTTGGTTTAACCAAAAACCGACGCTGGAAAATGGGATATAACTACACTGTCCTCCAAAATGCTTCGAACATTAGGTAGCCCAAGACTATCAGGCGCCGTTTAGAATCAACGGAACATGCGCCGCAAAACGTGTGGCATTCGTGCAATGCGTGAAACAACATCAGACGCTGTAGACACTTTGGACGGCCCCTGTGTTATCCTGACCGTTTCAATTTTTCACTTGTTCGATAAGTTTTGGCGGACCGATGTGGAAATTGAGTGTTGTCGTATCGCAATATTTTATGTGAAAATATTGACACCTTTCTTGTGTTTACTTGAGATAGAAGGTAATGAAACAAAGATAAGGTAAAGAACGAAAATGGTGTGGGAAATGTATCGAGAAAGGAAAAATCCTTTTTATATTATAATACCAACAAAAAGGGAAAAAGGAAATAAGGAGAAAAGGGAGAGAAGGGAAGGGTGCCTATTTGATTCATCCATTGTGTGGTAAAGGCGAAGAGAAGATTTATTAGGAGTAATCTAACAATGGGATTTATGTCTGTTTCTCGATCCGACATATAGCAGAATTTTAAGACGAAAATTACGCGAAATAGAAATAAAATTTTTTGCATTGCTTGACGAAGGCATGACTAGGATCGTCCCCTTATTTTGTTTTACATACACTCTAAACACGAAGTTCAGTTTGGAACACTATATTTTAACATGGGCTTAGATAGGATGTGTTCTTTTAAGAACACTCATGGAACACTTGGTCACATTGAAACACTGAGTGTTCCATTTCCAGCGATTTGGAACATTTAAGGTGTCCAATGGAACACTTAAGGTGTTCCAAATTGCTCATGCGTTCCAAATCTGTGATAGGAATGTCACAGATTTGGAAAATTCAGTGTGTTCCAAGAACACACCAAGTCTTCCATAAATGTTCTAAAAAGAACACTTCCTATTTAAGCCCATGTTAAAACATAGTGTTCCAAACTGAAGTTCGCGTTTAGAGTGTAGCCTTCCACAAGGGGAGCTCCACCATTCTACTCAACAATGCAATAATTCAACATTTTTGTCAATCCCAGCGTACCAATGAAAGGGTTAATTTTTTGCAAATTTCGTGGTCATTTTCGAGTTCACCTAGCGCGTAGCGCTACGTCATTTTCGAGTTCACCTAGCGCGTAGCGCTACGTGAACTCGGAAAATGACCACGAACTTTTTGTGTTCCACATCCAAAAAATATCCCATCTCCCCCAAACTATCCATTCTGTGTGTTTTAACTTCATGTGGGTCAGGGTCATGAACGGCTGTTCAAACTCGATTGGCGACGATTGGTCTTATCTGCAATGAGGTCAAACACCTCTCCCGTGAAATACAGCTCAAATTGGCAATTGAATACGAAATGGCTGGACGGACGGTTGTCAGCGAGTGCTCTCTGAGATAAGATTCGGCCCGACGGCATGACAAAAGACAACCGCCAACTGACAGAGGATCCAAAAAGGTGTCCGGTTTAATGTGCCTTTAAAAAACATACCGCGCGGATTCACCAAAAATGGCTGAAATCTTGAATTTTAGTGGTATTGTTTAGTGTAACACCCTTTTCTCTCCACTTTTCGCTTGATTCCGCTCGTTGAAAAGTAAAAAATTATGAATTAAAATGTGTGAGTTTCAATTGTTATAATAGTACACTGTGTAAAAAATTGCCCGTCTAGAAATGTGTTAAAAATCCTGTTCAGAGCGTAAAGAAATGTGCTATTTTTTTCTGAGTTTAAATGTTCTTTTGTTTTACAGACGGTGAATTGCAAACAGGAGTCTCATTCGCATACAGTGACTGGAATTCAGCATTCCAAACACCTTAAAGGTTCCTTCTCTCCTCATTTTCCTTTGTTCGCCTTTCCTTTCCGGCCCATTCTCATTTCTTTTCCTGCTCTCTCTCTCTCTCTCTCTTTATCTTCACCAGTGAATTATGACCACTCTCAGGCAATTATTCATGGCAAGAACAGACCAGAGAGACCCTGAAAAATGAAGAGAAACATATTCATCCCGGCCGCGCGTTTTTACAAACCCTGCCGCGACTTTAGACGGAAGAGAGCGTTTTGTGCAAGAATGGTCGATTGTGGCCCTGCACTCGCAAGAAATGGAACAGTTTTTTCTCTAATCTGAAGCTATCTGAACCTGACCTACCCTGTCCCCTCTCGGAAAAACAATGCTCGGTAGGGGCCCCGACCTGCCATCTAAAGTCGCGGCAGGGTTTGTAAACCACCTACTCAGGCAATAAACGAGCAAAGGTAACGGCACCTTTCGTCCAATGGTCTTGCACCTTCTGCTAAAGTGCTCCACCTACATACACGCACTAAACGACATGATTTACTTATAGCAAAAGTAAGTAGGCTCAAAGAAAGGTGGGTTTAAGTAAGGAAGGGTCATTATTTCGCAAGGGCTTTTAACAGAAAGTAACCTGGACAATGTTTAAGGGTTAATATCATTTCAACAAAGGGAACAGCGATAATAGAATTTGAGGTGGGTTGCAATTATTTAGTCTGTACACTACCCGCCAAAATTCTACGAACAGAGGAGTTCATATTGTATACAATCTAAATTGAAGGTTTGCGATTGGAACACCATTTCAACAAAGGCTTGCATGGAAGTGTTCCCTTGGGAACACTTTTGGAACACGTAATGTGTTCTTGACACTCTATTTTAATGTCACAAATTTGTAAAACACACACTTTGGGACACAAGGAGTGTTTCAAATCGATTGTGTTCCAAATGTGTGACAGCAAACATAGTGTTCCAAAAATGTTCCGAAAGGCACACTTCCATCAAAGCCAGTGCTAAAAAGGTGTGCCAAAGGTGTTCCAATAGAAGACCTCCAATTTAGTGCGTAGGTATCGGTATTCTTAAGAATTCATGGTAATATGCGCCTCCCGGAAGACACACGGCACACGTGCAACGCGTGAAACTGCATGTCAGGCCCTGTTGAAATATTGTGTCAGCCTGACAATTTAAAACAATTTCTCAAGTTTGAAGATTTTTGGCGGACCTTGGACACGAAGAGAGGGCCAGCACTTCCTTTTGGTCTAAACTGTAAGAGCTTAGGAGCTCCTTGCCTACGTCAACTGCTTTATTATGGCTCTAGAATGGTTGTTTCTGGGTACAGAGAGTGGTCTCTGTAGTGGCTTACAACAAAAGTAAGAAAAGGAACTTGGGCATAAAGTGTTTAATTTATTGTCCAACGAAATAAAAAGCAAATGAGAACCGAGCAGCGTACTCTTAGACATGGCGAACCAAAAGTCTCTGAGCCGTATACTTAGCTGCCTCGTCGGCTTCATTGTCGTAATGGCGGCGTGTATAGTGACGGCGGAATTAATGTACTCACACATGTAAAAATTTTCAACCATTCAGATTTTGGCAAAAATTCTATGCTGGAGAAATTAAAGATCCTCTTTTGTAACCGAGGTCAAAATCTGACACCTCTAGAACGCTTTGTTGAAATCTGGCGCTTTAATTTCTACCGCCTGCATGAGAATAAAAAGAAAGTAAAAAAGTTTCGGGGGCAACAGTTAATGGGAAAAACACATGTGTGGGTACATTAATTCCGCCGCCATTATACCTTCAGAGTTCCGGACTGTTGCCATCGCAGCTGGCTGGCCAACACTGATTCCACTTTTGCAATGCTTGAGCGGATCGGTAATTTTTGCATCTCGTCAGTTTCCGTTTTTCCATCTTTTTGTTACTGTATAGTGGCGGATTTCATAAAAAGAAATAAAAAAAATTCGGAGGCAACAAGTTAAATGGGAAAAACACATATATGAGTATATTAATTCTGCCGCCACTATTCATGCAGTCGGCGGTCGAATAAGTGTGCATTTTAAGCCTTCAGCAGCCTGGGAAGAGAGCTGGAAAGAGGGTTTAGAACCTGGTTGGGAATTGGATTGGGAAGAGTGGACCGAGCAGAAATCCGGAGAGTTGCCAGGATTAGGGCTGGGAAAAGGGCCAGAGAAAGAGGGCATAGGAAAGAGGAGAGGGCCAAAAGAAAAGAGCTGGGATGAAGGCATGGGAAGAAGGCTGTTAAAATTTCGGAAGAGGACTGGAAAGAGGGTTGGGAAAAGGTAAGAGAAGAAGGCTTCAAAGAGGGTTTGCCGATTAGTGGGCTGGATCGAGGGCTGAGAAGAGGGTTGAGAAGACTTTCTTGCGAAGAGGGCTGGAAATATGGTGGGGAAGGGTTAGAAACAAGGCGAAAATGCTGGAAAGATGACTGGGAAGAGGGTAGGGAAGAGGGTTGGGGAGAGGGTTGGAAAAGTGTTGGGAAGAGGTTGAGAAGGGGTTTGGAAAAGGGTTGGGAAGAGGGCTGGGAAGAGAGCTGAGGAGACGTTTGTGTTAGGAGCATGGATCTGAAGAGGATTGGAAGACGTTTGCGAAGATGGTTGGAAAGAGGGTTAGAAACAAGCCGAAGAAGGCTGGGAAGATGGCAGGAAGAGGGTTGGGAAGACGGCTGGGAAGATGAATGGGGAAAGAGTTGGGAAGAAGGCAAGGAAGAGGGCTGCGAAGAGGGTTGGGGGTGGGAACAGGCTTGGGAAGACAGTTCGGGCGATAATTTGGGAGGGGATTAGGAAGAGGGTTGGGAAGAGGGTTGAGAAGAGGGTGGGGCACAGATTTGGTAAGAACTCAGAAGGCTGGGAAGAGTGCTAAGAGGAGGGATGAAAACGTCGCAATCATTGCCAGGAACTTATTTGTAGAGTACACCCAGTGCAAGGAATGCAACTCGAGCGACATGCACTGGATTAAAGATGTTTCTGGGATTGAAATAACCACCCCCGCAGAGCCGAAGAAACGGAAAAAGGTATGTGTGGGCTGCTCAAGACGTTTGGAATCCTTCAGGAAATTAATGAGCTTTTGTTTCTGCTTCTTTCCAATTCGAAAAATAGTTGTTTTTAGCATAATACGAATCATTGTGACTGCCACTTTTCTTGTTTAATTCTTCATAAAGCAATTAATTTTCGATTTGTCTCCTGAAAGCGCCTAGAAACATGAACTAAAGTGCGTTCATTTTCAGAATGGTCCGCGCCAAAACTCGCAGCAAAACGAAGGTGGGAGAGGGGGCACGACAGTGGTGTCCAAATTGCACAACATTCTTTGCCTGAATATCCGAGTTGTTTCATTTAAGCGCTATTTTCGAACTGAAATTCCCGAAAGCGCCGGTGGTTCAGTGGTAGAGCGTTGGAGTTTCGATCACGCGAGCGTGGGTTCGAGTCTCGCCATGGGCAAAATTTTTTAATTTTCATTTGGCACATGTTTGCTTAGACAAAACATATCACAGATGGAAAAGCAACCTAAACATGATTTTGAAATTTTCCAGACATGAATACGTGTGCCTGTGTTCCAGTTGTTGGCAACAACAGCAGATGTGGCCGCACACGATTGCAGGTCGGTGCCAAATAATTGCAAAGTGAGGGCCAGCGAAGTTTCGGATCGCCGCTGCACCAGAAGTGCACATTTCAAAAGCCAGGAGCGGAACGACCAGCAAACCAGACAGATCGTGGTCACAGAAAATTGAAAAAACTCCGAAAAACAGAATTATCAAAAGATTGAGAGATGAAAACCGACAGAGTTTCGAAAATTGAGGCCCGCAGCTCAAAATCTCAGATTTCCGATTTTTGCACAAATTTGCACATCCCTGTCTGCAAAAAGCGCGCGGACCATTCTGAAAATGAACAGACTTTAGGCTGCCAGCTACAGCTTCCTATAGATCGAACGCAGCCGGTTCTCAAAGACTTATGAGTGGATAACGAGATAAATGATAAATTCAATGGTGCTTAATTACCAACCCGTTTCGCAAAGAACGCCCCCAAAAGAACACATCACCTCATCAGCTACGCATTTCCAGCATGATGGCCTTATTGGTGTAAAAAGCATACACGGTTTCCCAAAAGTCACTTGACAACCCTAGAAAAGTGCATTGCAGTGTTGAAGCAACTCTGGAAGTTTGGAGTGGAATTTGTTCCAATTCGAATGGATAACACCTGCAGCAGGCAGCCTGCCTAATCTAAACATGAAATCTGCAGAAATAACCCCAAAAGAGAAGATTGAAAACTAGAAAATAGCAGGGGTTGTCAAGTGACTTTTGGAAGACACTGTATAATTGATCGTCTCCTCATTTTATTTTACAAAGCCTTTTACACGGGGAGCGAGGCAACAATGCAAAAACACAACAATGGGTTTTTTCTTCGTTTCTCCACCCGCTTCACAGAGATATTTAAATGAAAATTATGCGGGATAGAAATGAAAGTTTTTCTTATTGTAAAATCCTATGTAAAGTAGTATCGAGGGAAAATCTAAGCCCTTCCCTCGATACACTACACAGGATACACAGTACTTTACACAGGATTTTACCATGAGAAAAACTTTCACTTCTGTCCCTCATAAATTTAATTTAAAAATCTCTGTGAAGCGGGTGGAGAAACGAACAAAAAACCCATTGTTGTATTTTTGCATTGTTGCGGCGATAGGTAGGTATATACGAGTAGTCCTCCTTTCATCCAGTTTAAGAAAAACGGACATTTCTACAGTCTTGGATTTCCGTGCTCCATTTAACTATAGTCAACTGCCAGACTGTTGAGTTGTGACGCAATTTTAGATTACCCATGGGTATAGTAGCGACGGAATTAATGTACTCATGCATATAAAAATTGTGACTGTTGAGATTTTAGCAAAAACTCCATGCTGAAGAAACGAATGATCCTCTATTGTACCCGAGATTAAAATCTGCTGACTCTGGAAAGCCCTGTTGCAATCTGGCACTTTAATTTCTGCCGCCTACATAAGAGAAAAAAGAAAGGAAGAAAGTTTCGGAGGCAACAGTTAAATGGGAAAAACACACGGATGGATGCTATTCTGCGCACCAATTCGCTACAACCAAACCTGACCTAACCCCCAACTCTCACTACCTATTACACTCTAAATACGAAGTTCAGGTTGGAACACCATATTTTAACATGGGCTTAGATAAGAAGTGTTCTTTTAAGAACATTTATGGAACACTCAGTGTGTTCCAAGAACACACTCAGTGTTCCAAATCTGTGAGATTCCTGTCACAGATTTGGAACTCATGAGCGATTTGGAACACCTTAAGTGTTCCAAATGGAACACTCAGTGTGTTCTAGCGTTCCAAATGGAAGACTTATTGTGTTCCAAAAATCCACCGCGTGTTCCATAAATGTTCTCAAAAGAACATTTCCTGTCTAAGTCCATGTTAAAATATAGTGTTCCAAACTGAACTTCGTGTTTAGAGTGCAGGTGAATGACAAGCATTGACACCGAAAAACGCCCCTGAAATTCGGAGACCCACATAGTTGCTTCTTGGAAAGGCCGACCGTTTTGCGGCGCATGCTGCAATGTTGGAAGACATTTGGAGGGGAGTGTAGTTAGTCTTTCTACAGCTGAGGATTTAGTCGTTCGTTGAATGCGGAAGCGCTACACATGTGGAGCTCCTATATACGGCAGTGACGTAAGGCCAAGAGCGAAGGCATTCGCTTGGAAAGGAAATGGAAAGAAAAAAATATGGAAAAAAGAAAAGGGAAAAAAATCCCACACGAATCCTCTCTCGAAGCGGTCCGTTCAACTGTATGCAGCGGGAGCACCACTTTCCCTCCACAGCCCACCTCACCCCACACCACCACCCACACCACCTCCCCCCCGCAACCCCCCCCCCCCCCGAAAGGGCTTTTATCTGAATTGGGGCTTCTTTCTATACTGCCTGGAAGGGATTAGTCCATGTACGAAAACGCCAACCTATAAGAGAGGCAGGGTTGAAGCCTGCACATCTCAGGGGCGGTCACGGGGGGATGGGGTGACCCCCCTTATATCCACACTTTGCTAAATTTTTAAACAGGATAAACAATTTTACATTTTGACCCTCCCCCAAAACAACTCGAAATGCTCAAAATTTCCTTGGCATCTTGGGGACTCCGTCTCTCAGACCCCCCAGCTGCTCCTTGGAGCCCCAAACCCCCAGCATCACGGCGGGCCTCCACTTTTGCGGAGTGTTTGATACGCCACTGGTGCCCCTGCAGGCACAAGATTGCAGTTTTAACGTCTAGATTTCTTTCTTGTTCTGTCGAGCCTTCATTCGGGCCTTTTTCCTTATCTCTCTTCCGTCGGGCCCTTTCTTCTTATTTGCTCTTCTTTTTTACCATCATTCACTGCAGCGCGCTGCCAGCAACTTGGTCTTTCTTTTTCTTTTTATTATCGCACTCCGAATTTTATACTCGCCTGCGTTTCACCCAGCGAATTTCAAAGGGTCGTGCGGAAGGCCAAATCAGGGCCCGGCAAAATCTTCGAATTCAAACAGAGGAAAAATTAAAGACAGAGGTTCACTCAGGATGCATCCAATTTTAACAAGGTTTCAGAGGCATGTGATGCTTTCCGGGCCTTATAAGGCGGGTATGAAGCAGTTTGTTGTCAACAATGCAATATAGGCAGTGAAGGTAGGCGTTCAGGACAGGTTTGGTTTGCTTTTAATGAGAAAAAAGGGGACAAACTAAAATGCGGACGCGGACCAATGGGAGATATGGCCGTTCGCGGAACAAACGGATTACGCGGAACCCCAGGTTAGGTTAGGTTAGGTTAGGTTGGGTTGAGTTCGGTTTTATTGGGTTAGGTTAGGTAAGGTTGGGTTAGATTAGATTCGGGCAGTTTGGTTTGGAGGTTTGGGGGGTTTATATTACCACTGCTGCCCCAGTTCGCAAATTCCGCGAATTCCGCGTTCTAGAAGGACTCAGAAAAATGGGAAGGCAAAACGTTGCTGTTGACGTGTCACAAAACGCAGCACACAGAAAAAAATGATTTATTGTGGCAACACAAAAATGAGTTGCCACAACTCATTTTTGTGTTGCCACAACTCTTGATTGTGTTGCCACAACAAAACGTTTTTCTCCGTGCACAAAACTTGGCATGACTAAATTGATTCTTGCAAATGCACGAAATGTTCCACAAAATGCTTAAAAAAATCACGAAATGTGGCACAAAATGCTGAAAAATGGACAAAAGGTTGAGCTAAATGCGCAGCAAAAATCACGAAATGTTGCACAAAATGAGAAAAATTCAGAAAAGGTTGCAAAAAATAGCGCAAAAATTCACAAAATGCTGCACAAGGTGCGCAAAAACGCATACAAAATATTGCACAACATGCGCAAAATGCACAGAAATGCCCAAAATGTTGCAGCTGTTGATTGTAAAGTTTTCTCGATTTTCATTTGCTCCAACGGGAACAGCCACAGCGAGATAAGCTGATACGGAATACAAAATTAAACCTGATGGAGGACCCCCGACGAAGGGGCAGGAAGAGGCAGGAACAAGAGAGGCGGGAAGCCGAGAAGAGACCATAACTGGCCTGAATTCCGCCTGAGAAACGCCCTTCCTGTGCCCAGTTTCAAGAATGAATGAGCGCCCATCGTCCAACCAAATGTCACGTGGCGCACTCCGTCCACCGGCAGTCAGGATACGGCCTCCTTACCTGATATTGCCACCTTAGGCGTTCGAAGACTTCTGTCAAAAATTAACTCCAAAAAAGCTATGGGACCCGACGGCTTGCCAAGCCGCCTGCTGAAAGAGCTCGCACCCTCATTGAGTCACATTTTTACCTTACTATTTTCCCAGATCCTGTATACTGGTGAGTTACCACAAGACTGGAAGAAGGCTTTAATAATCCCAATCAAGAAAAAGGACTTGCCTCCTGATCGCACCAATAGCTATCGTCCAATTTCACTAACGTGCATTTCCTCCAAGATCTTTGAACAAATCCTTCTAACTTTCATAAAGGAGTTCCTTTCTGCAAACAGCGTTTTGCACCCAAACCAATTTGGGTTCCGCGAAAAAATGTCCTGTGAGACCCAAATCTTGCTATTAGTTGACCAAATTGCGAGATCTATTGACCTTGGAGTACCAACCCATGCTGTGTTTCTAGATTTCCAGAAAGCCTTTGACCTTGTGCCCCATGACAAGCTGCTGGCAAAAATGAAAAGTTTGGGATTTCCCCATTTTATTTTAGCCTTGGTGGAAAATTTTTTAGCTGACAGGACTCAAACCGTTTTAATTGGGGACTGCCAATCGAGCGAATCTCCCGTCTCTTCTGGGGTACCTCAAGGTAGCGTCTTGGGGCCTTACCTCTTCTTGATCTATGTAAACGACATAGCCGACGGTGTGCATTCGAAAATTCGCTTCTTCGCTGACGACATTGTCCTCTACATGGCACTGAAAAATTCTAACGACACTCAGCTTCTTCAATCTGACCTCGACCGGGTTTCGCAGTGGTGTGACACCTGGGGTATGCGAGTTAACCCAACAAAAACTAAAACAATGATCTTTTCCAAGCGCTCCATGTCCAATACAGTCGATACAATTTATGAGATTGGAGGACAGCCCATAGAAAGCGTAAAACGTTTCAAATACCTCGGTGTAATCCTCTCCGTTGACCTCTCTTGGAAAGACCACGTCAATTTCACTTGTGCGAAAGCCAAAAGAACCCTTTCCTTTGTATTCAGAAATATGCGCCACTCTTCCAAGGAAGCCAAACTGAAAGCTTATTTATCGCTTGTTTTACCCATTGTTGAATACGCGGGTGCGGTCTGGGATCCGTCTTGTCAGAATCTCATTTCGTGCCTGGAAATGGTCCAAAGAAAAGCTGCAAGAATTATAACAGGCCGTTTTGGAAGAGATGCAAGCGTTACAGATATGCTTAAAGAACTGGCACTCCCAACTTTAGCTAGCAGACGGAAACAGCGTAGGCTTGCCTTACTTAGTGATATTCTAACCAATTCCCTCAATTTTCCTTTGCCTGATTGCTATCACCTTAAGTCAGTGCAGCGCCGGACAGATAACGGTCTTGCCATATCCATGCCATTTACTAGAACTAATGTGGCCTTCAATTCCTTCTTCCCAAGAAGCATCAGAGAGTGGAACAACCTCCCTGTGTCATCTCCCGCCATATCACGAGCTCGCAGGCTTCTGGGTGTCACACCCTGATGAATGAATCTCATGTTTGTGTTTTTTGAAACCTTGAACCTTGATCGCTTTATTTGTTGTCTTGTTTATCCCTTGTCCTCTTTCTTATCATTTGACTAGGAATGCTTGCATTCGTCTCGCTGTCACCAATTCATTTGTGTCAGCTTATTGAAGTAAATAAATAAATAAATAAATAAATAAATGAAAACAATACAGCTCATTCCACTTGAAGATATGAGCTGAGAATGCTTCACACTCTTCCATTTAAATACACAGAAAGACTTTAATTTCCATGCCGAGAATGAAGTTTTCGACCGAGTTTTCATTGTTGAAAGAATTCTGAATTCACTCTGAGCACATTTGGGAGCATTCTTGGCTCATATCTTCAAGTGGAATGAGGAGTAGGAAAGCGTGATGCCAAAAAGTCCATCTGCGGTGCGCGACTTTTGCCTGACACTGTAGGTACACACAATGAACTCCAATGTTCGTAGAGTTCTGGCGGAGAGTGTACAGAGTTTTGCATGGGAAATTCCCATATACAGGGTGTTTCAAAAGTCCCTTTTCATGCACCGGAGAATTTCAGTTTTGCACTCGTTTCTTGCTTTGCCAATCCGACATGTTTCATCCACATGATTGCGTTGTGTGGCATTCGAAACCGTATGCTCTGCAAGCGATTAAAAAGAAGCGCGACACCAAAGCTCCCGTAATTGCCTCAAAACTGCGTCTGGGTTATCAAGAGATTTTTGAAAGACTCTGTACTATACCTGCTGCATCATCTACACGGGTTTTAGCCTATTTACAGCAAGGTCAAATTGCAAATTGCAGCGTCGAACATGGTGATTCGCGCCCATCTCTGAGGTCGTAAGCAAGCATATCGATTTGGAATTGCAGAAGGATTCGCCAAAAGGTCCGGAACAACCAGGCTTGGCATAGAGGACAGGTTGAAGCAAAGGCAGTAGTTCGGATTATCTGCCGACATTGAACTGAACGAGTTGGCACACTTGCTCTGTGATATACTGAAACTCACCAACCCAAACCTAACCTAACCTAACCTAACCTCCTAACCTAACCTAACTTAACGAGTTGGACGAGTTGGCACCCTTGCCCTGTGATATTCTGCAACTCACCAACCCAAACCCAACCCACCAAACCGACCTAACATCACCCAACCTCCTAACCTACCCTAGCCTAACCTAACCTATTTTAATCGTTCTGTCCTATTTAGACGACATGAGCGTGCATGAAAACTCTTTCAGAACAGCATTATTGAATTGTCGGAAGGTATTCCGAACTGCAACCGGAAAATCAGTCGCAACAAAACACTGGTTTGCCCCTGATTTCGAATCGGGTATGCAACCGGTGCATGGAGTGTTAATGTGTGGTGCATACCGTTTATTTAAATTAGGCGCAAATCTCAGCCAATCTATTTGTCAACATACAGGAACAGGGCTGGCGGCCAATTCAACCACAGCTTCAAACTTCTCCCCATGGAAAAATTAACAACCACAGAAGAAAGCATCAAAAAAACCACAACACAACAAGCAAACAATTGGAACTCTTGCCTTTCCGTCGGTGCTTACACTCTAAACACGAAGTTCAGTTTGGAACACTATATTTTAACATGGGCTTAGATAGGAAGTGTTCTTTTAGGAACACTTGGTCTGTTATTGGAACACACTGAGTGTTCCTGAGTATTCCACTGGAACACTCAATGTGTTCCAATGGAACACTTAAGGTGTTCCAGTGGAACACTAAAGGTGTTCCATATCGCTCATGTGTTCCAAATCTGCGACAGGAATGTCACCGATTTGGAACACCCAGAGTGTTCCTGGAACACACTGGGTGTTCCATAAATGTTCTTAAAAGAACACCTCCTATCTAAGCCCATGTTAAAATATAGTGTTCCAAACTGAACTTCGTGTTTAGAGTGTAGGTTTGGTCACTGAATTCCAGGCGGTGTATTACAACTGTTGCCGCAAATGATAAAGAAAAAGTGCAGAAATTGCGTGTAAACAAATACACTCTAAATTTGAGATGTCCGATTGCGACACCATTTTGACCCAGTCATGTAGATTGTAGCCTTCCTTTCGCGACATTATTGGAACACGTATGCGTTCCTGGAGAGCTATTTTCCTACCACACATTTGAAATACAGCATGCGTGATTTGGAGCACAATGGAGTTTCTCAATAGCCCATATGTTCCAAATCTGTGACAGAAAATGGTGTTCCAATAACACGTTCCAAACGTGTTCCAAAACTGTTCCGACAAAAACACTCCCATCTGTGCCTGTGTTAAAAAGATGTTACAAACGGAAACCTCAAATTAAGAGTGTATATGTCACTCTTCAGAGGTTATACCGGATGCGTTTTTACAAACCCTGCCGCGACTCTTGCGATGGCAGCCAGCGTTTTTTGCAAGAATGCTCGATTGGGGCCCTGTTCTCGCAAGAAAAAAAATATTTTATATTTTTTCTTGCCTAAAGCTACATCTGAACCTGACCCTGTCCCCTCTCGGAAAAAAACAATGCTCGCTGGGGGCCCCAGCATGCCATCTAAAGTCGCGGTAGTGTTTGTAAACTGGATGCGGGACATCTGAAGGACCATTATTACCAAAAAGGTAACCTAAATTTTCGCCACTTCCGTCATCGCGGAGACGGCGCAATCCAGACCCCATGATACGATTTATGTAAAGATTAAATTACGTGGATTTGCCCCATATCTTCTATATAACTCGACGTCTTTCCCCAATCTGCAGAAGATGGCAGAACATGATATTCTTAAAGTCATAGCTTGCTATTAACAAAAATTTAACTGAATTTACTTGAACTGGGTTAACTTGAACTTTGAACTGGGTTTACTGAATTGAGAAATTCCCTTGTTTGATTGCCCACCGCGCACGTTGATGGCTTTATCCAACAAATTGGTGCCATGGACATTTTGGATAAGACAACGCAGGCCCAACTGGAATGATTATGGGAGCAGTTGGTGCTGAGACCATTTTTATTGGGAAACCAAGGGTCGTGTCACTAACGGACAGTTTCAACGCTATAACCAACTCAGTGGATAGATTTGTGTTGTGGAAATTTCATTTCTACAAACTCAACTCAAAAACCAATTCAGTGTGCTGTGTTGTCTTGTTCAAATTCATTTGTGTTGCGAAAAATCTTATTTCTTGAATAGCTCAACTCAATAAACAATTCACTGGACAGATTTGTGTTGAGAAAATTTTTGTTTCTATATGCACAGCTCAAATTCATTTTCACAGCGCAAATCTATCCGTTGAATTGGTTATTCAAAGGATAGATTTGCGCTGTGAAAATTTAATTTCTATATGCACAGCGCCTATTCCTTTTCCATTGTTGCATTGACTGATGCATCCGTCTGTTGAATTGGCTATTCTGTTGAGTTGAAACTCAACAGAATAGTGTGTCTATGCGAAAATCGCGAAATGCAAAATTCTCCGTGATTTCCGCTTCTCCCCTGCCATGCACCCCTTCGGAATTTCGTTCCCCCTTTCACCTCCGAAGACAAATCCAGCTTAATTCCTCGAAGGAAATCCCATTCCCCATTCCTTTTATCCCTCATCCTTCGTTTTCCATCGCAAGCTTCCTCACTCCCTTCCTATAGCTTTATACGCTGATTGTTTCTTGAATAATTAAACATTTTAAAACTTTGCATCTATTTGTTTTCTGCTGTTCATCTTTAACAGCTTTTATTTTACAGCTCTATTTGTTAATCACCAAGGCTCTCAGCAGGGTCCCCATCTTTCTTTGTGACAATCTTTTTTTCTATATAGGGGACGAAAAATGAACGCGCTGCAAAAACTCTCGCAGGTCACGGAGCAGCAGGACCCGTCAAAATTCGAATTTTGACGGATTCTGATGGACCCCAGGAATTTTAGCTGTCATAATTTTTGACGGTTAAAATATCGACCGTGGTCGACTTTTGCCCGTCAATTCTGACCGTCAAAATTTTGACCGTCAAAATTTTGAACGTTAAAATATCAACCATGGTCGAATTTTTCCCGTCAATTTTGACCGTCAAAATATCGCAAAAAAATTTAACCACGGTCGACCTAACCTAACCGGAGAAATTAAAAAATCAGCCTCCAAAAATGCAAAAATTCTGCCTCATTCCACTTCTGCCTCAGTTGTTCGTTCTGCCCCAGTCACCGGTCCCCCTAGGGATGAGTTTAAATACGAGCAGAAATACGGCAGATGGTGTTTGAAGAGCTTTGGATATAGGTGCATAAAGCATTCCATCTGCAAGCCAGTTTCTAGGAGGAAATTTGCCATTTTAGGCTCTTTTCTTTGGAAGTTTGAATTTTCGCCATTACCGGGATCTTTTGTGCTTCCTTAGACGTCGATAATTTCAATTTTAAACTTTTTAAAATCATTTAAATTTTAATTAAACTCTCAATTCTCTGTGCTTGCGTACACGGAGTTGCGACAAGTTGAGCGGGTAAAAAAGGGGTAAT
>JASGXE010016061.1:0-11055 GCA_030068105.1 Sinentomon sp. SZTP_YWyxl | reverse complement strand
AGCAGGAGAATTGTTCGCCATTCTGTCTGTTTTCTGTTTCGTTTCTCAGTCTGCGAGCGGAGATCACTGGGCTCGGAACTGCGCTTCCTGTGTCCGTGACTCAAAATTGCCACTGTTTACGCGTTCGTGACTTTCTGCAAAGTGCATTTTCTCACCCAGTGCTTTGTGTTTAGGTTTCCGTCCATATGACGTCGCTTTTTTTTCATCTCCAGGGTTTTTTGGTTTTGTTCCTGGCATTTTTGGCTCGTGTGAGGCCTGGCCCAAACACTTGTTTTTGAGGCCCAGAATTTCGTGCAGGCATCTGTGGGTTCATCCATGAATTTTTCAAGAATTCTCAAGAAAGTACAAAAAACAGTTTCTAGGAGACACCTATTTCACTTTACCATTCTGGCTGCTTTGTGTTCTCCCAGTTTTGGTGAATGTTTTCCTGTGATCCTTGAATGTGAAATTCGAAAATAACCCATTCAAATACCTGTCTTACAAATCCCACCGAACAAATTCCGAACTGTAATTTCACAATGACATAAAAAAAACCCATTCGGTATTCAAAATCCACACTGAATATTCGTCTACCGTGAATTTTTGTGTTAGGACTTTTTAGCTATGTCAACCAACTTGTCACGCAGGTGCCTTTCTGCTAGAAGCAGGGCACACATCACTATCACTTACCTATTACGGTAACTGTTACTGAATCTTGGAGTTGCATTTCGACAAACTGCCTACTGCATTCAATTCTTGAGGATTTGTTTCACCGTTGTCCCCGGATCATGGGGGTAAGTGCAATTACGCGTATTTTTGTGTTAATGGACATGTCAAATTTCAGTTCACGTCGCAAAATTTCATTTGGAAGTTTGATGCCTATTCCTTTAGCATATTTGTCTGGTACCACGCTGCACACATCCTGATTTCAGTGGAATTCATTTTTGGTCCATCATGCCAGTTATAACAACTAGTGGGCCCTTCGGGCCCACTGGCCCGATTAGTACAAACACGACAAAACACTGAAGCCTTAGTTCAAAAAACTGGGATTACTCGGCGCAACACGAATGTGCCATCTATTTCACCACAACGCCCTGACAGACTGACAGGAACGTCCCTTGGAACGGGAACGCCCCCTGGTGAAAATGCACTTTTCAGTCGTAGTGGCGTTTCCGAAAATTCGAACTCGAAAACATTCGAGGTTGAATCAATGCGATCTTAAAAAACCATCCGATCTTACAAAACCATACAAAATCATACAAACTTTATCGTCTAATCGAATAGAACCTTCACGAAAAATTCAAAAGAAAAATACCCACCGCCTGCTTGATTTTCTTCTGGGCTTTGAAGGTTTTGCATCAAAGGCCAAAAAATCTCTCATGATTCGTTTTTCCTGCCGATTTTCTTGGCCAGATCCCGTGATGCCGATTTCCAGATCCCCCAAAAGTTGGACCTTTTGACAAATCCATGTTTTCCACACGCCAAACGTGGACTTTTGATTCATATGGCTCTCTGGAGCAGGGCGCGATTTGTAGGGGGGTACGGGGGGTATTACTCCCCCCAGTAGAAAAATTGTACCCACCCAGTTAAGGCAGAAAAAATACCCGGGCGGGTACAAATTTTACCCCCCCCCCAGTCGGGAAAAATGCCGTCATTTTACCCTGGGCACCGATGCGGCAGGCAGAATTCCGTTTATTTTCGGCCTCTCCCACAAAAATCCAGCCATGCCATATTTTTCGTTCATCCACGAGGCGTCATGAATGCTCCGAGCTTGTCTCAACAACTGGCATTTTATCAACGTTTTCTGGCTGTGGACTTACAGGTGAGACAACCCCGAGCACTTTCTGGATGACTGGCCAATTCCAGAGGCGGCTGATGCTGAACACCTTAACCTGACAAAGTGATCATAATTTCACCCTGCCCCTCCATGGAATGCATTCTGTGGCCAGTGGCGGATTAAGGTGTTTGGCGGTGGCGCCCTGAGGCACAGATTGATTTGCGCCCCGAGTGACAAAACTGCGCCGCAGGCGCGGCTCGGCTGTGAAGCAGCCGGGGGGAGGGGTTCGGGGAGGGGGGTCTCCCCCTCCCCAAAGGGAGAAATTTTTGAAAAATAGGCCCGATAATGGCACTCAAAATGCCCTCAAATTAACAAATTCTCAATTTTTGAACAATTGAATTGTTTCAGACGTGCCAAGAACCAGCGAGTGGGCTCCTCTCGCTGGTGGTCAGAGCGTAAGTGCTCAACAGTAAATGTTCACATTTAAAAAAAAACGCCTGGTGGCTCGCGCCCCATCGGCGCTCGCGCCCTGAGGCACGTGCCTCATGCGCTTCATTGATAATTCGCCACTGTCTGTGGCAATGGTTTGCCTGTGGAGGAGAGTCGCCGTTCGTAGCAGCCAGCATACTGGCATCCAGCCTGCCAAAAATGGTGCCCAAAAATTGCCAAATGCGGGCACAAAATGTTTGCTGAAATTTCATAAGTTCTCACACCTCGGCCTGGGGGACTCCGTCCCCGAGACCCTTTGCCAGGGGTTCTGCCCCTTGGATCCCAGCGGGGGTATCCCAGCGGGGGTCCACCCCATACCCCTTGCGCCCCCTTGGGCTTTGTTTTACAATTTAACCACTGCCCAGCGAGCCGTGTCCCCTGGATATAATCGTTTTGAAGTCAAGAAAGAAGTGCAAATGCATCACCATTCATTTCCTTCATTGTGGTTTAGTGCAGTGGAGCAAACAAAATTTTGAATCTTGAATAATTGAATTTGAAGTTGACATGATGAAGTGAGCACCGTGTCACTGCCTGCCGACCAATGGATCGGCGTTAAATGCTGGTTATACATAAAAAGCATCGTTGAGTGCAGATCTTGACGCGATTGCAATTGTGTGATTCTTTGTTCGTGTCGTGTCAACAGGAAATTGCACATTTGAAAAGACAACAACATTTGTTGACTGATTTTGCATTGTCAATCTGTTGTGAGCAAACGGGGATTGTGAGGAAAAAATGCTCAATTTTTCAAAAAATTGAGCATTCTGAGCACCATTTGAAGTTCCATTTTTTCAAAATTTCTTCCCCTTCGGGGAGGGGGACACCCCCTCCCCGAACCCCTCCCCCGGCGTTGCGCTTCGCGCAACGCATCGTCCAACACCCAAATATTTTTTATTAAAAAATACCCCCCCAGTTAATTTTCCACAAATCGCGCACTGCTCTGGAGCTGATTGATTTTGACCTTGGCATGGATACATTAATTCCACTGCCACCATACACCAAAGCGGCGGCGTCAAGGGCCTGAATTCCAGGCTTTATTGTATTTTTGGCTTTATTGTATTTTAAATATTTTATTGTATATTAAATATTGTAAATATTGTAAATATTGTAAATATTGTAAATATTGTAAATATTGTAAATATTAAATATTGTATATTAAATATTTTATTGTATTTAAATATTTTTGGCTTTATTGTATTTTAAACTTTATTGTATTTTCCCGGCCTGTGCACAATAGTCAAATTAAAAGATGACAGATAACAGATCCATCTGCCAATTTTTCCTGTCAATTCCTTGTATGAATCCAGAAACGTGATCGAAGAATTATCCGTCACGCAAACAAAATGATGATCCGCCAAATACATTGAGAACTTTTCAACTGTTTTTACAAGTGCATAGAGCTCCATGACATTGCTGCTCCAATTGCGTTGATATTTTCTTAATGTTTTCGAAACAAATGCAATTGGGTATTCTTCTTGGGTTTCTTCGTCAATTTGTGATAGTAGACCAGCAATTGCATGGGAACTGGCATCAGTTGTCACCCTGTATGGCCTACCCGGAACCGGCAAATATAAAGAAATTTTCTCAGCCAAAATGCTTTTGATCTTTGTGAATGCCTCACTAGCTTTCTCATCCCACACAAACTTCACATTTCCTCTTGTAAACCTGCTTAGCATTTCAATCAAATCACTATAGCATGGAATGAAGCGTGAATAATATGTGACCACTCCAAGAAATGAACGCAGTGCTGCATTTTCGGGTGGTTTTATTCGAAGAATGCAATCAATTTTCTCCTGATTTGGGTAGATTTTGCCCTCACGCACCACGAATCCCAGATAGTTTATGGTTTTGGTGGCAATCACACATTTCTTATTCAGGGACGCTCCACTGTTTTCCAAAGTTGTGAATACTTCACCAACATGATGGAAATGCTCCTCCAAAGACTCAGAGAAAATTCAAATGTCATCTATGTAGCATATGGTGTACTGAGAGTGTGCTTCCAGCACCTGATTCATTGCAGCCATAAAGAAACTTGAACTATTGACCAAACCTTGCAACATTCTTTTTGGACTGAAAATGCCAAATGGAGTTATGAAGGAGCATATTTTCATCGTGTCGTCATCCTCAATGGGCAAGTTATAAAAGCTATCGCTAATATCCAAAGTGCTGAAAAATCTCGCTTTCCCAAATCTCATAAAAATACTTTGGATGGTTCTGACTGGCGTGGAAACTGGGACGGTCATTTCATTCAGTTTCTTGAAATTCACTGTCATCCTAAAATTCTTTGGACTATCTGGATCCTTTTTGCTATTCGCCTTCACAAGTAAAACCACCGGTGACGTGTAGGGAGATATCGATCGAACAACCATGTTATGATCTAACAATTTTTGAATGATAGCTTGTAAAGTCTGCTCTCTCTCAGGGCTCAAAGGATAAGGCACACTGCGAATCTTGCTTAGACCTGCATATTTCTTAAGCTCAATTTTGTATGGAAAATCTGGCAGACACCCAATTTCTTCTCTTAAACAAATACCTGAACGAGTCCACCAAAGCTTGAAAATTTTCAGCATCGCCAATTGAAAGTTGCTCTCCAAGCTTCACTGCAACATTGTTATCCCCATCACCAGAATCCGATCCATCCATCCTTAAATATGACTCATCTGAATTTATAGTCATTGGTTTCCACAACTCCTTAACATCAAAACGACCACTCTCAGCCTGAACGTAGCTAACAACTAAATTCTGAGATCTTCTCAAAGCCGCAATTTGCTGATCCTGCTTTTCTGTCAAATCTTTACCCCATTCTTCTCTCTCATGATCATTTCTACACTCCATGCAAATTTGATTTTCAACATTCGTCAAACATTCTCCATTGTTTTCCATTTCTCTGGCCCTGTCTATGTCCTCGGACAAAATTTCAACCTTCAAATCATCCCGGTCCCTTGGTTCAGAAATTGGTTCCACCAATTTGAATTTGAATGTTTGTTCGTTTATCACATATTCATCCGATACAAATTTTAACTCCAACTTAAATTTTCTAATGAGGTCAGTAGTATGAAAATGGGGTTTATAAATAAATTCCATCGACGCCATTTTGGATTCCGTAGCAGACGACAAAAGGAGGGCGCATTCTATTGTCACAAAAAAAAAATCAAACGAAAAAAAGAGAGTTCACGATCGTGGATGAGGTTTGAAAAAAATAGCAGACGACAAAACGCGGCGTCAGCCGCCAAAATCAAAGCGCGGCGTCAGCCGCCAAAGTAAGATCGGCGGCGTTAGCCGCTACTAATCGTAAATTTCGGAGGCTTTAGACAGACAGTGCGGCCCATCCATTTGTTGTTGCGCAACGCTTTCGTTCGATGGCAAGCAGACGACGCAGGAACCATTCTGCGGCACATTCATTTGTTTGTGACGTCACAGGTCGGCAGCCAATCGCGTGACGCCATTTGTCACCACAAGCTCCGCCCACCTTCTAGAAGGTTCTGGAAGTCGCTGACGCAACATTTCTTGCTGTTGCGCCAGAGCTGGTTACTTGGCCATCGCGGTGCAGTTTGTGACTGCCTCAGAAACCTTCGTGAAGACCAGTGTGTGGCTCACCGAACACATAAATAGCTTGTGTTGATCGAAATAGAAATTCGTTTCAGTTGTGCTGACAACGGGAAGCGCCCACGACTCTCTTAGTTTTCTCGTCGGACGAGCAAATGCTTCAAAAAGAACAATCAGGTTAGTTTTCTTCGTCTTTTTTTCTTTCAAAGCAAGAGGTTTTTCCTGGAACGTGTTGGGACACCAACCCCTACCCCACCCATCACAATTTTGAAAATATTTTTGGCACCAATTTTTGCTTTTCGGCCACTTTCTCGACTCCAACTTGTAGAACTCGTGCACTTTGCGAAACGTACCGGACGGATTTTCGATGCACCTCCGCGTTCTCCTGCAATATGCAAAAAAACCAACCCCTACCCCACCCATCACAATTTTGAAAATATTTTTGGCACCAATTTTTGCTTTTCGGCCCCTTTCTCTACTCCAACTTGTAGAACTCGTGCACTTTGCGAAACGTACCGGACGGATTTTCGATGCACCTCCGCGTTCTCCTGCAATATGCAAAAAAACCAACCCCTACCCCACCCATCACAATTTTGAAAATATTTTTTGGCACCAATTTTTGCTTTTCGGCCACTTTCTCGACTCCAACTTGTAGAACTCGTGCACTTTGCGAAACGTACCGGACGGATTTTCGATGCACCTCCGCGTTCTCCTGCAATATGCAAAAAACCAACCCCTACCCCACCCATCACAATTTTGAAAATATTTTTTGGCACCAATTTTTGCTTTTCGGCCACTTTCTCGACTCCAACTTGCAGAACTCGTGCACTTTGCGAAACGTACCGGACGGATTTTCGATGCACCTCCGCGTTCTCCTGCAATATGCAAAAAACCAACCCCTACCCCACCCATCACAAATTTGAAAATATTTTTGGCACCAATTTTTGCTTTTCGGCCACTTTCTCGACTCCAACTTGTAGAACTCGAGCACTTTGCGAAACGTACCGGACGGATTTTCGATGCACCTCCGCGTTCTCCTGCAATATGCAAAAAACCAACCCCTACCCCACCCATCAAAATTAAAAAAAACGATATCTCTCAAACGGAGCGAGAAAGAGCAAAAATGGTAGAGAGCGAAAAGATGGAGTTCGACGACACGAACCAGGTCGGTGTTGAACGAATAGTACAGGTACGTCCGAAAGCGTATCGGGATAACAGTGTGGAAGCAAAACCGTGAGAGATCGAGAAAAATAATGTTATTGAAAAAGATAGAACTCGACGAGAGAAACAAAGTCGACGTTTACACGTTTTGTACACAGGCGTCCCGGAAAGAAGATACGAGCCCTGGAAAAAATGACCGCCATACCAGTGTGGAAGCAAAACCGTGAGAGATCGAGAAAAATGATGTTATTGAAAAAGATAGAGCTCGACGAGAGAAACAAAGTCGACGTTTACACGATTTGTACACAGGCGTCCCGGAAAGAAGATACGAGGCCTGGAAAAAATGACCGCCATACCAGTGTGGAAGCAAAACCGTGAGAGATCGAGAAAAATGATGTTATTGAAAAAGATAGAACTCGACGAGAGAAACAAAGTCGACGTTTACACGATTTGTACACAGGCGTCCCGGAAAGGAGATACGAGGCCTGGAAAAAATGACCGCCATACCAGTGTGGAAGCAAAACCGTGAGAGATCGAGAAAAATGATGTTATTGAAAAAGATAGAACTCGACGAGAGAAACAAAGTCGACGTTTACACGATTTGTACACAGGCGTCCCGGAAAGAAGAGGTTTTGGACAGGGTTTTACACCCTTCCTGTTCTTTCTCACGGAAGAGCAGGCTCGGGCGAAGGTGCAGAAACGGCTGGGAAAACTTGCGAGCCGTCAGTTGGTCCCTGTTGTGCCCTGCTTGCTGTCGCAAAAAGTATTTGCATGAAGGCGTTCGAAAAAAAAAACGATTGGGATGATGCAAAAAGAAAAATGTGAAAAGAACTGATGCCTGCCCGCATTGAAAAATGCAACAGGCTGGGACAGGGACAGGGTTCTATTGCGACCTTTTTTTCCAAAACACCAATGAACATTTTTCCAAAAAACCAATGAACCTTTTTTCCAAAAAATCGATGAACCTTCGGTAACAGTTCCAAAGTACTGACTACCGCCTCATCCCCGCCTCAGCCGCATCCTCCGCCTCCTCCGCCTCAGCCGCCTCCTCCGCCTTGCCTCCTCATCCGCCTCAGCATGGTCCGGCAAATCGGATGAGGCGGCTGAGGCGGAGAAATTGTTTTTTTTGACCGTCATTTTTTTTTTGTTTTTTTTTGTTTTTTGTTTTTGTTTTTTGTTTTTTTTTTATTTGTTTTTTTTTTCGTGTTTTCTTTCTTGTCATTCAACATTTCCAAATACACAACACATTTCCATGGCTTTCAATGTCTTTAAGATATACAGATCAAGAAAAAAAAAACAAAGACTAAAACAAAAAAAAATGGGTTGAGTCATTTATACGGGGGGGACACAATTGCACTGCAACAGGGAAACATTTTCAGAAAAAAGCTGTATCCTTAGCCGCGCAATTGTGTTCCCCCTTTGGCACCAGCATACGGCACAGGGTGTGCCTTAATTCTCTGGTGGGTGGGTAGTCGGTTGGGACAGGTTCGGCGCTTTGCATAGGTTTTGTTAAGTTGGGTTAGGTTCGGTTAGGTCGTTAGGTTAGGTTAGGCTAGGATACGGTAGGTTAGGTTAGGTTTGGTTAGGTTAGGTTTGGTCAGGTTTGGGTTCTCTGCGCAGTGTACCTTTCGGGCCTACTTGAAACAACCTGGACCTCATCTAATCCAATCTGACCCAACCTGACCTGATCTCTCTGCGCGATCTCTCATTAAGCGACTAAACCCCATGATTTGCTCGGCCCGCAATTACAGATACAGAATAAGAAAAAATAATGCAGGCAGTATTGCAACGAAAATGCAAAAGAAACCCGTTTGAGGAGTACACAATTGCACGACAGAGAAAAAGCACACCCTGTACCGTCTGCAGGAGCCTAAGTGGGGACACTATTAAGAGTACAGTTTTTTTTCTGAAAATGTTTCCCTGTTGCCGTGCAATTCTGTCCCCCCCCTTGTTAACGACAGAACCCAAAAAAATAAACAAATGAAACAAAACAAAGTCAAACAATGACGCCGCATCATGTTTGGCTCCGCCGCATCATTTATGAAGCGGAGGAAGCGGCGTTGGGCCGGAAGCGGAGGATGCGGAGGAGGCGAAGGACGCGGAGGATGCGGAGGAAGCGGTGGTAGTCAGACTTTGGAACTGTTACCAAAATAAAATGGCGATTAAAAAAAACAATTTCTCCGCCTCAGCCGCCTCATCCGATTTGCCGGACCATGCTGAGGCGGATGAGGAGGCTGAGGCGGAGGAGGCGGATGAGACGGCTGAGGCGGAGGAGGCGGCTGAGGCGGGGATGAGGCGGTAGTCAGTACTTTGGAACTGTTACCGAACCTTCTTCCAGAAAACCAATGAACTTTGTTTCAAAAAACCAATGAACCTTTTTCCAAAATACCAACGAACCTTTCTCCAAAAAAAAAACAATAAAACGTTTTTTTTCTTCAAAAAACCAATAAATCAATAAAACGTTTTTTTAAACCAATGAACATTCCAAAAAACGGGTTAAGTCATTATAGGGGGTCACAATTGCAAGGATAGACTGAAAACCTTAGAACTCACATTTTGATCACGAAGCTTGAACTGACCAAATATGACACGACCAATTATGGGCTCCCTGTCGGTAAATATTCGCACTTTTTCTCACAGTCGTTTTGGTGGACCGCTGCGAGAGCGAAGGGCTATATGTTAAAAGAGTCCCCAGAGAATAAAGGGAAAATAACAATTTTCGATAAAATGTGATAAACTGTTGTGTCTTGCGTCCACGGTGATTAAGCCTGCCTTCTCTGCTTGTTAAAGACAAGATAACCCCCATCGCAAAGCGAAGCTCAGGTCAGTATATGGGTTATCCCGCTTGTGCCGTTTTGTGGATATATACCTTCCGTTGCCGCCGCCAGTGCTCTGCAAAGTGGACTCGCATTCCAAGAACAAAGTAATTGGACACAATCTGTTGATGGTGGGTATGCATGCACAGAGGCTTTGGCGTCTTTTCCGGCGACAGTTGAATTTCCAGAGGCGGATGCAGTGATCTCATTTGTGAGTGTTATTCTGACGTGTCAAATGCCAACGCACACACGCCGACAGAAACGCAGACTGGTCCTTACATCCCTATTGAAAAACGGGGCCCCATCTCCTCAGCACCCACTCATACCGGAGGAGGAACTGTTCGATCGCGAATTCCTTCGGCACGCAGCTCGTGAGATGAATTCAGTTATCCACGGAAAATGTGAGCTTCCTCACATTGCAATGTCAACCGCGGCCAACGGCCTGCTCAGAATCACACCTCATTGCGATTTGTGATCCATACATTGCCATAATGTCACCGGCATCCAAAGTCAGTTCAAATATTCAGATGCGGGGGACAGGCAAGTCGCGACTCCTTTGAGTACAGTCGCCATTTGATAATCCAGATGAAAAAAAGCGAATTTCGGGGATGCACCAAAGTTGATGTGTCAAATGTTGCGCAGGCATAGCCTCACGTTTGTCGCACGACGATGATGGTGGCGTCACTTACGCATCAACACAGGAGGGCCAAAATTATGAGAAACAATTATATTTCAACGTTGAAACGCAAAAACGGCAAAACACTTGATGAAGTTTAAAGATTTAGAACAATGAAAACAAAAATAAAATAAAACAGAAAAACAAATAAATAAAACAATCAAATCAATTAAATCAACAATCAAAAACATAAAATCGAATGAATTGAGGCAAAACCATCAAAACAAACGAAATAAAACAATGATTTGTGACGTTTTTGACACTATGATGAAGATAAAACAGAAAAACAAATAAAACAAATCTTCCACAGCAATTAAATCAACAATCAAAAGCATTATATCGATTCAATTAAGGCAAAACAATCAAAACAAAACAAATAAAACAGTAATTTGTGTCTTAAAAACCCCATATTCGTTCATTTGGACCAAAGATGCTGGATCACTGAAACATTGAGCAAATGAACCGGGGTCCACAGATGATGGAATAACAAAAACGTGTTTCGCAATCAACACTTCACATCCCTGAACACATACTGCACACTATGGTAATGTGGCACTCACGGTCCGGTCATGTCTTCATTTGCATTTCATACGCGTTTATAAGAAATAAAACGA
>JASGXE010016060.1:0-12435 GCA_030068105.1 Sinentomon sp. SZTP_YWyxl | reverse complement strand
TTCAACACGTACCCATTAATGTTTCGAGTCTGTTCCATCCAATAAGCAGCAGGCCAAACACCCCTTCCCATTCCTTTTTCCCACGGACAATTTTTGCTTGGAACAATTTGTCTCCAAACGCTGCCTTACTCACTACAGAACAGCTTTGAAACATTCCAGTTGCCAATAAAGTCCGCAGCCCAATTTAAAAAAAACCTTTATGCAATCAGCACTGATTGCATAAAGGTTTTGCATGTGTTTTGTGTAAAGTTGCAGTGCCAAAACATTTGTTACTGCTTTTGTTGTTCATCATCTGACTTTCACCTGCAATGAGAAGCCCTCCTTGATGCCCTTGCCGGATAAATTGGCCCGGGCGAACATCAACACACCTGACACAACAACAACCTTGAGAAATTGCGAACCAACTTCCCTGGCAAAGCGCCAGCGAAAGTGAAAAAATTCTTTTTTTGTCCCGCTGGAAGGATTTTTACCCTCCTTTATGGACAATAGGCCTTTGACGCTCCTTACTGTAATTCACTGCACATCCGGGAGTTCATTATTAACTCAGGCGCCGTTTAGAATTGCCAGCTGTTGAAATTAGATGGCCCCTGTGTTAGCCATACCTTTAAAACTTCTGTAAAGTCTGTTCATTTTCAGAATGGTCCGCGCGCCCTTTTTGCAGTCAGGGATGTGCAAATTTGAGCAAAAATCGGGAATCGCAGATTTTGAGCTGGTGGCCTCAATTTTTGGTGGCCTCAATTTTCGAAACTCTGTCAGTTTTCACTTCTTTGTCTTTTGCGAATTTGACATTTCGGAGTTTTTTCAATTTTCTGTGACCATACGATCTGTCTGGTTTGCTTGTCGTTCCGCTCCTGCTTTTAAAATGTGCACTTTTCTGGTGTGCAGCGCTGAACTGAAACTTCGCTGGCCATCCCGTGGCAATTGGCACCGACCTGCAATGGCTTGAGGCCAGATCCACTGTCGTTGCCATCAACTGGAAACCAGGCAGACGAATTCATGCCTGGAAAATTTTAAAATCATGTTTTACCTTCGGGGATTTCTGTGACTCTGCATTTGGTACGTTCTGAAGTGGCTCGATATCATTTTGAAGCGATGAAAATAAAAACTCAACCAATAACCAATAATAACTCAACTAATAACCAACCCTTCAGGCTCTGCTTCATTTCTGCAATCGTTTCCTTCAAGACAATTTTAGCTGCAAAGATGAAATTTTGCCATTTAAGGCAGCAAACGAATAAAATATACATCGAACCGTTGACGGCATATAGTTCAATGAAGGAATTTCTTATTGGACGGAACACAATACACTTGTCGTCTCTGCACAACAAAATTACATGGGCTTTGCGCAGTTTATGAGCACAAAAGTTGTAAAATTGGCAGGCACGCAAAAGCCACATGGACTTTGGGGGGGACGAGGGACCATCGAACCGCAAGAGTACACTTGTTAGCGCCAGACGATGCGTTGCTCGCAACGCAACGCCGGGGGAGGGGTGTCCCTCTCCCCGAAAGGGGAGGAAATTTTGAAAAAATGGTACCTCAAATGGTGCCCAGAATGCTCAATTTTTAAAAAAAAAGAGCAATTTTACAAGCACTCAAGGTAAAAATTTGAAATTCGACAAAAATTATTGGGGGTGACGAATTCCCTCCGAAGAATATTGGGGGGACGTATCCCCCCTGGCTTTTGCGCCCTTGAAAATTGGTCAACTGTGACACCTGTTTAATAGGCTCATACTACATGTTAGGCTGAGATTGGGTTGGGTTGGGTTTCTCACTAAATCCAATCACAAACCAACGCAATCTGACCTTGCATCGGCGCCTTTGGGTGTCATCAACGAGTGGAATGCCGTAAAATATGCCACCACTGAAGTCCATGGTTGTAAATTTTGAAGATATTTCACGTCCGTTGTTAAATATCGAGTGTGATGCATTGCATGCATGGGAATTATTCAATTTTTATGTCTTGTTTACATGGTTAAAAACAGCGGGAGAAGGAAATATACGAAGGCAGGCGTATGGGATGTGCTTTTTTGCGAAACCTTTCGCTGAGGGCAAATCGGACCTGCACCAAATCGGGCCGGGGCAGACTTCTTGTCAAGTTGTATGAAGAGACCAGACCTGGAGGAATTGGGATATGTTACCATGCAAATCAGATGCGAGATAACTTCTTGTCTGAACGACTGAGATGACAGTTACGAGGGGTATTCAAGAAGCAGGTGCACTTTTTACACTTGTAGTGTACCGCAACACAACCTTGTTGGATTTTCATGTTCTTTGTGTGAAAAGAAAGTCCAAATCGTCGCCTTTTCGGTAGTCTTTGCGCTGTTTTTCTCGGATTCCTCTGACTCGAATGATATAGCATATGATACAGAGGTCTCTTTGACATACCTACTGCTCGAAGCTTCAAGCTTGGCATTTACACGCAGACTATACACGATAAAGCTCACCATTTCAAACGTTACACTGCAAATATGGATGTGTGCCTTGATATGTTAAACGGCACACAATGAAATGCAACGTTTCTGGCACACTTCAATTACGCGGAGGCATGGTTAATGTGAGCGTCCCATCTGCGCCAACGAAATCGATACGTCCTTCGGCTCACATCACAAGTTGGCACACAGAAACCGCACACTTGATGTGCGAAACCGCACACATGATGTGCGCTTGGGAATTTGCAGTGTACACACAACTTCGGTCATGGGCAAAAAATGTTTGCAGGCACTTGCAGGATGAAAAAAGGACAATTTTGTATCACAATAAGAGTCAATTCGCGACCGAATGGGACATTTTTAATGAACATTTGGAAACTTCGTTCAAACATGCATGAGCAACCCGGATGTAACATGCCAACCATCAGCAATGTTCATGATCGATTTTTTGAAGATTGAAAGACCGCAGGATTACCAAATTATTGACCATGCATGATCTTGCTGAAGCTCCTGGGATATTCCGGCTATCAGACCGACGCATAAATCATGGACACAGTTTCATGCAATTCGCACAGCTCATTCCATTTGAAGATAAAAAAACTGAGAATGCTTCTCACTTTTCCATTCAAATAATCAGCGAAATTTTGATTTCTGTGCCGAGTCCCCAGTTTTCCATCGGCTTTTCATTGTTGAAAGAATTCTGATTGCCCTCTAAGCATACTTGTGAGCATTCTCAGCTCATATCTTCAAGTGGAATGAGCTGTATGCGTGCTAGGTATACCTACTCTTTTGAGAAACAGATTTTGCCGATCGAATGTGCTCTGAGTTTAATTGCAGCAACATTGGAAGATTGCTCTGGTTGATGGATTTCCTTTGAATCCAGAGTGTTGTCAACGAATTTGGTCAGAATCATTGCACGCTAGCCCAGTGGTCCCCTCACACACTGCTGCTTCCGGTTGGCTTTTTCTGACTTCTCTGATTGAACGGATTTCCGACTTCCGACGGAAGGAAGTTTTTGGTTGAAGTGAGCGAAAACGGCAGTTTTCCACCAGACCAAATAGTGCAATGAAAAATCGATTGCTGACAAAGTACCACATCACAAACAACGACAACAGATGTGTCACATAATTTGCAAAGGTTCGCACTAATAAAAGGCATTGAGAACATTGAGCACAAAACCAGGATGAATTTTCTGCAGAATAAAATGGGTAGCCCAAAAGTCTTTGGCCATAGGAAAAATGAAATTTTGCTGTTTTTATCAAATCTTGTGATCTAAAACTTTTTCTTGCTCCAACCACGGTTGACAAGACTTTATCCGAACACCATGTGCATATTCAGGGATGCCCAAAGTCTTTTGCCATATCAAAAAATTAAATTTGCTGTTTTTTATCATATTTCGTGATTTGTGACTTTTTCTAACTCCCACCACGGATGACACCACTTTATTCGGTACTAAAATTTCCGATTAAAGTCATGGCCTCCGATGTCAGAGCCAAAAAAAAGTTTCAGATCACAAAAACGGCAAATTTGCATTTTTCCTATGGCCAAAGACTTTTGGGCTACCCTGTATAGGGAAGCCTATATACTTCTTGGACGGCATTCGCATTAATCTCAATAATCATACAACCCTCATAATATCATACAACCCTCTTCAATGAAGACAAGGCCACAATATGATGACACGGTCACAAATAATCTCAAATGGTCATAACAGTCACTGCAAAATTACAAATTGCGAATACACATGCGGGCGAATGCCCATTCAAGTTGAATTACGTTGTTATAGTGTCCCCACGCACCTGGCATATCCCACTCGGATAACCCCGCAGAATGATCTGAGGCAGGTGATACCACAGGTGAAACCACAGATATGACGGGACTTATATGGTACACCATGTACACCCTGGTACACCACTGCACACCATGGTTCACCCAAGAAAAAGGTTGCGGAACGTTTTTTGAAAAATCCCCATACATATATAGTTACACAATAATCTCGAAATGGTGATTAGGCACGACCAAAGAAGTTAAAAAAAATTAAAATTAAAATTAAAAAATTTTTGAAATTAAAATTAAAAATAAAATTACTTCCATGGGTACGACATTATTATGAGAACTACCCGTGATCAATATTGAAAACGCAACCCACAAAATATCGAATTTACTGCCTTGATGCACACTCGCGCTATTCTTGCTGTTTTGTGTTTAATGGAACCATGTAACTTTTTCTTTTGTACCCATTCTGGCGCAGTATAGTTTGTTGTCAAAGTTTTGGAACTCTAAAAATTTCTATGTTTCGGCGGAAGAAATCAAAATTTCCTCTGTCGCAAGCACTGAAGAATGAAAAAGACATCGAACTCACGAGTACTGTTGAAGCCCAAACTGCCTTCGCGAAATTTGTCAAACTGCTTCTCGTTGTCTGATAATTGGGAAGAAAAATTACAAAAATAAAAAAAATAAACTTGACACTGCTCAACAGGATGGGCAAAAAATATGGGCAAGCTGCGGCTATTCGTAATTTCAGGTTCAGCCATTTATACGGGGGGACACAATTGCTGCATGATCGCAGGGAAACATTTTCAGAAAACAGCAGTACCTTTAGCCGTGCAATTGTGTCCCCCTTTTGACACCAGCATTCTGCACAAGGTGTGTCTTTTCTATGGAGGGTATGCCTTCCCATGGAGGTTGGGATAGGTTACATAGGCGCTTTGGATAGGTTAAGTTAGGTTAGGTTTGGTTCGGTTGGGTCTTTAGGTTAGCTTAGGGTTGGTTAAGTTAGCGTGTGTTAGGTGAGGTTGGTTCGGTTGGGTTAGGTCAGGTAAGATTCTCTGTGCTGTAGTGTAAAATGAACCTTTATTTTTAACAACCTCGATCCAATCTAACCCAATGTAACCATGAGCAACGAAAATGCAAAAGAAAACCGTTTGAGGAGTACACAATTGCACGACAGAGAAAAAGCACACCCTGTACCGTCTGCAGGAGCCAAAGGGGGGACACTACTGCGCACGGCTCAATAGCACAGCTTTTTTCCGAAAATATTTCCCTGAGAGCGTGCAATTGTGCCCCCCCTTAAAACGACACAACCCGTAATTTCATCGGAGGAAGGAGTAAGGTGGTCTTTTCAGGCGGAGATTAGCGTATTTTGGCTGTTTTCTTTCATTGCAAAATGTGATGGCACTGAACGGAGTGAAATAATGGTGTAGAAAACTAATTTTAATTATTGCTTTTAAGTCACGAGCAAAAAATGTCGCTTTTGTGAGTGGTATAATTACATGGGTCAGTGGCGTGTTGTTTTCTTTTTGATGCTGGTGTGTCCTTCTATAGGTCCCTTGCCAAAAGATCTCCGTGGCCACCGCAGGGGATAATTCTTGTGGTGAAAGGGGAAACTTCCCTCAAACTCTGGTTTGAGTCAAAATCCTGTCAAATGCAACCCCTTGATTCTCAATCACATGCATTTTCAGGCATTTGCGGAAGAATCAGTGAAAGCTCTTGAACTTCTTTAGGCAGCAGACGACACGTTATTCCATTACATGAACTTGGTTCCATTCCATTAACATGGTCAACAACGCACCAACATTCAAGGTTTTAAATGTCACACACAATCATTTAAACGCCCTAATCACAGCAACCCTGCAACTTGAATCAGCTCACAATTCCTTTGAAAAAAGTTGTCAGGTGACTTTTGCGATTGCTGAAGGTGTTATGATATTAAAGTGCATGGCTTATATCAATGGCTTTGATCGTTGCAGCCACTTTTTGTTTTGTCTTTTGCAGACGCGAATGCGTCGTCTGCTAAGACAAAATGTTATTTTTACCCGGAAACTGAAAAAACAAGCCCTGTTTTAAATCGTCGATTTTCGTTGCAAATCGATAACTCAAAAAATTTGCAATGGATTTAGCCCAAATTTGGAATTTTTCTATCATTCACGGAAACGAAGAGCTGATTTTTCTCCGCGATCCGTGAAAAAATATGAAACTTTTATTCTATACGATTGTACAGTTTTATATGGACTTTTGCGCTTTGCAAGATGATAACTCGGAACAATGATCAAAAATTGAACCAAATCGAAGATTTTTGTGTTATTTATGAAACCTCTGATTAGTTTTTTCTGTTCGGTTTAAAAATGTAAACATTTTATTCTATGCAATTATGTTCTACACTCCCTCTCCATCCTACTTATATCCTTCACTGCCTTCTTCAAATCTGTCGAATTCATCCAGTTGCGATTGGATAAAGCGCATATTTAAGCACTTTAACCATTCATTTGCAACTCATCATTACGAAAAATAAAAAATATGATCACGGAAAATGGTCGCAACTCTTCAAAAAGTGGAAGCAATTCGACCGCTCATTTCGGTTGTATTCTGGCATCTTTTCACATCATCCGTCAATCGCAAAACAAATAAAACGGTTTCCATGGTAACGTCGATGGTTCGCTTTGTGAATTGAATCAAAGCTTCCGAAATTCTGCCGCTGATTGTATACCTTCACCATCAGCCAGACTTTCCATTTGCATTCACATACTCAACTTCAAAACAGCAGCCAATTCGATGTGGATATTGGTGTTGTGAAACTTTAATTTCTATCCTCAACGCCATTCCTTTTCCATTCCTGGGAAGCGTTCTTCCATCTGCTAAATTGACTGCATGTTGAAGCGTTGCGGGTGTGAGTGGAAATTATGAATACAGTCGTTCACGTAGGTACTTCTTAAACGCATTACTTATCACAGCAACCAGAGTGTTGATCAAGAGGGTACGTTACCCCCTAGCCTTTGGCCAAGGCTACCCCTGACCTTTTTCCAATATACAAAAACTGAAAAGCTGCCTAATCCGCAAATCACATTCTCGTGTTATTCCTGCTACGCTTCATGCGAATGTAGAAAACTAACGCAAGACACGTGTGTATTTTTGTTATCCTTGAATACATTGCATTCATTTTTTAGATATTTCTCAACAGTCGGTTCTCTCTAGTTTCCATTCCTTCCCATAATTTTGAATCCACACTGCTTCCCTCTCAGAACCCTGTCATGTGACAGTTTGGGCGCAAAGAGCAGACAGAACAGAAACTGCAGTTCGGATGACACTCTCATATCTTCCACACATGCCACTTTTAATTTGATCATTTTGCCAAACTATCTGGTTATGCAGTTTTTACAATTGTGCTGAAAATCACTTTCAAAGTTTACTGCACTGCAAAAGACAAAACCATGGCTTCCTTGGAAGCGAACTTTATAAATCTTGTCTGTTTGACCGTTGCGGAACTCGAAATTTCAAGTCGGGTCGGAACTTCGGAACAGAATCGGAACTTTTCGGAATCGGAATCTCAATTGGCTCTTTCTGCGTTTTTTGGCGTTGCGATGGTGTCAAATGGCCTTCCGACCTTTCAGAAAATGGAGATCTTGGAAAAAATCCGCTTTTTGAAACAATTCCACCCAACCGGAACTTCGAACACCAGAAAAATGCCAACTTTTCACACTTCCGAAAGTTTCGGTGCCGAAAAAAGTGCAGTCTATTGATTTTCGGAATTCCGAAATTTTTGCAAAATTCCGACTTTTTTTGGGAATTCCGAATTTTCGGAATTTTGCCAAGTTCCGTTCCGAGTTCCGACTCATCTCTAAGCTGACACTTGCCTTTCAATTCGAAAAGATAGTCGACTGCTTCCCCGACAAGTTCAAGATCCAGCTGTTTTTCGCTTGCACCTGGAAGGTTCCTCCTGAGGCGGTTCACTTTATCTGTCGTTGCACCCAGTTTCCTGTTAAGGTTTCTGTTGTCGTTCAACCTGGTTTCAATCTGACCGGCAAGGTCGTCGTCGTGTGCCGCCTTTGCTTTCCGCAGTTTGATGTCATCGTTCTTGATGAGTTCTGATAAGTCATTGCTCCTGTTCCTCAACAGACGTTCAGTCATCCAATATGCCAGATGGCGATTGCAATCCTTGACGTGCTCAAAAACCGCCTCTGCCATTGCCATCGAAAACAAGATCACCACCAGAGCTGAGTAGACCTTTTCATAGATCGCCATCATTCTGTGAAGAACACATGAAACACAGTGAAGAACACAGTGAAAAATTATCGTTTCATGTGTTCTTGCAACTCACAGTGAATTAAATAAACAATAAAACCCCAATTTCTATAAATCTGAACATTTGCAGATCTACATTTCAATTCCACTGCGGTACCTACTTGCTGTCGTAAGGTTTTTTACTTGCGTCTTGAATGACGAAAAAAGATTCTCTTGTGCTTTCTAAGATTTATTTTTGTATCATGCATTATAAGTTGCTGATTTTGCGTGTATGAAACGGGGCCAAACCCCAAAATATATAAATATAAACAAAAAGGAAAACTTTAGTTTTTCTTGAAAATTTAGCATCTGTGCCTTGCTCACACTCTCTCTCTCAAGGCTCAACATCCCCGGTTGGGCCGCACAAGAAGCGTTTCCTTTCCACAAGCACCACAAGCGTTTTCCTGGATATGATTTTGTGCAAAAAACACTTACCTGCAACAAATGACCAAAAAGACAAAGGAACCTCCAACAGAAAACCAACGAAAAAATGTCAGAAATTCAAAATCAACAAGCAGCAGCAACAGCAATTCGATGGAAAACCTAAAGATACTCTCCAAATCCACTATAACGATACCTTGTTACTACAAACGGGTTGGGTCGAAGCATCTGCTTTTATAGCCGCAGTGGCAACCAAAAGGCCAACCTACGAGTAGTGTGCAAAGAACGGCTGATGCAATAGCATCCGCTATTTACTCTGGTCGTCTGCAGAAAGTGTGGCAACAGTTCAGAGGGATGGGGAAAGTGCAAGCCCGTGTGCATGTGCACATATACGCAAATCCTGCTTCAAACGACTGTCTTTTCAATGGGCACACTGCGCCATCCACATGGGATCCCGCTTGCCTCGGCTCGTCTTTTGCTCTGAAATGTTTCTGGCATAATTTCGCCGTGGACAAATTAAACGGAGCCAAGTGAAAACAGAGAAATGAAAAAACGAACAATGGGTTTTAAATGGAAAATCGCAGGAGTAGAAATTAAAGTTTCTCACACCTAGATCCCTTTAATTTGTCCACGGCGATTTGCCGTCACGGATGAATTTCCCCCGTTACGGGCGGAGAGATTTGCTCCGGGTAACACAAACACCGGGTGTTTTGTCGGCTTTCCAGCCGTCATCGAATTCCTGACAGCGATTTCTTCCTTGGAAATCGGCAAAACTGTTGGCTTTGAATGGGCGGGTAGCTTTGATTGGGGAAGAGCCGTGGGGAGATTTCGTCGAGGAAAAAATTTACGCATGCGGTATAAACAACGACCCACCAAATTGTGTCACGGCATAAATTTTACCTCGATGAAATCTCCCCGCGGCGAGAAAGTATGTACACTCTCCGAAGTAAGGGATCAAAATTTGACCCAAACCACTGGGTCAAAAAATATTGGGTCATATGCACCCAATGTTGAGTCAATAATTGACACCTTCGTTGGAGTCAAAGCAACCAAAAATTGGGTCATTTTGTAATTTCAAATATTGAAAGTTGATCCGTATACTTTTTCGCTCACGGATTCATTAAAATGGTTGATAAACCACAAACTCATCACTTTTATTGCACTGGTCTCAATTGCGTTGGCATTTTGCAGCCTAGCGACACCATGATTTTTAACCTAATATTGGTTCAAAAAATTGACCCACAAATGAGTCAAACCAGTCAATAGTCAATATGTCAAAAAAAAGTCAAAGGTCAATATGTTGAGATTTAGTCATGCAGATGGCACCACAAGTCAGTTCGAAGAAATCAGTCGTAATATTGATCGGATTTCATGTTCCTGGCTCTTTTGGGGTTTTGTCGTACAATTGGATACTGTTATATAGGCCAACTCCATTGTGACACTTTGTTTCCGCAGAGGATCACGCTTCGGGCAAATACACTCGGCACATATTTGTCTTTCCCGCACCGGATCTTTCCGCTGTATTGTGAAGCATGCCAATTTGGGTGAGCAATTGCCATCAACCAGATGAAATTCAACGTGCACAGAAATGAAATTTTCTCAACAAAGATTTTCTCACTACGAGTACAGCCAGTGCGCGATTTGTGGAAAATTAACTGGGGGGGTATTTTTTCGAAAAAAATATTGGGTGTTGGACGATGCGTTGCGCGAAGCGCAACGCCGGGGGAGGGGTTCGGGGAGGGGGTGTCCCCCTCCCCGAAGGGGAAGAAATTTTGAAAAAATGGAACTTCAAATGGTGCTCAGAATGCTCAATTTTCTGAAAAAATTGAGCATTTTTTCTTCACAATCCCCGTTTGCTCACAACAGGTTGACAATGCAAAATCAGTCAACAAATGTTGTTGTCTTTTCAAATGTGCGATTTGCTGTTGACACGACACGAACAAAGAATCACACAATAAATTGCAATCGCGTCAAGATCTGCACTCAACGATGCTTTTTTTTATGTATAACCAGCATTTAACGCCGATCCATTGGTCGGCAGGCAGTGAGACGGTGCTCACTTCATCATGTCAACTTCAGATTCAATTATTCAAGATTCAAAATTTTGTTTCCTCCACTGCACTAAACCACAATGAAGGAAATGAATGGTGATGCATTTGCACTTCTTTCTTGACTTCAAAACGATTATATCCAGGGGACACGGCTGCTGGGCAGTGGTTAAATTGTAAAACAAAGCCTAAGGGGGCGCAAGGGGTATGGGGTGGAGTCCCCGCTGGGTTCCAAGGGGCAGAACACCTGGCAAGGGGTCTCGGGGACGGAGTCCCCCAGATCGAGGTGTGAGAACTTATGAAATTTCAGCATACATTTTGGGCCCGCATTTGGCAATTTTTGGGCACCATTTTTGGCAGGCTGTATGCCAGTATGCTGGCTGCTACGAAAGGCGACTCTACTTCACAGGCAAACCATTGCCACAGAATATGCATTCCATGGAGGGGCAGGGTGAAATTATGATCACTTTGTCATGTTAAGGTGCTCAGCATCAGCCGCCTCTGGAATTGGCCAGTCATCCAGAAAGTGCTCGGGGATGTCTCACCTGCAAGTCCACTGCCAGAAAACGTTGATAAAATGCCAGTTGTTGAGACAAGCTCGGAGCATTCATGGCGCCTTGTGGATGAACGAAAAATATGGCATGGCTGGATTTTGTGGGAGAGGCCGAAAATAAACGGAATTCTGCCTGCCGCATCGGTGCCCAGGGTAATATGACGGCATTTTTCCCGACTGGGGGGGTAAAATTTGTACCCGCCCGGGTATTTTTTCTGCCTTAACTGGGTGGGTACAATTTTTCTACTGGGGGGGTAATACCCCCCGTACCCCCCCTACAAATCGCGCCCTGAGTACAGCTCATTCCACTTGAAGATATGAGCTGAGAGTGCTTCACACTCGAACATTTAAATACACAGAAAAACTTTAATTTCTATGCCGAGAAGCATTTTTCGACCGAGTTTCCTTTGTTGAAAGAATTCTGAATACACTCTGAGCACACTTGGGAGCATTCTTAGCTCATATCTTCAAGTGGAATGAGGAGTAAATTGGCATCTTGAAGCAGACTATCGTGCCAATGAAGAATGCGCGGCTGAAAATGTTCTGACAGAATGCATCACGAAAATGTATTGTGACACAATGCGTCACAAAGAATAAATTTTCTGCGTCTTATTGGGTTGGGAAGGTACGGGTTGTCTTTTTTTGTCATGCAATCAGGCGAAAAAACTTTTTGAAACATGCAGTGCTCAATGACATGAAAAAGTAACAAGCTAATCTGAATGAGTCAAATTGACAGAAAACACAACGAGCGCGGGATATCACGAAACATGAAATGCGCGATCCAATGCGTGTTTTTGGCGAACAAGAAAACATAAATTGACTCTAAAAACCATCGATTTCTCGAAGAACTTTTTTGCAAACATCATTCATTGTCCTGGAGCTTCCACCCATCCCATTGGGATGCCCAACCGGTCACGCTGTGACCGGTTGAGAGGGACGCTTCCTATAAATTTTGGAAGCCAAATTT
>JASGXE010016059.1:0-19250 GCA_030068105.1 Sinentomon sp. SZTP_YWyxl | reverse complement strand
TATAAGAGGTGGAACTCCCTCCCTCCTAACTCGCCCTAATCTCTAAATGCCTAGCTCAAATTTCCCGTGACCATCAAGGCCCAAGGTCGTAATCAAAGTTTGTTCTGCTAATTTTATTTATTGCTCGTTCTTAATCGTTTTTTGTCTTTTATTTAGGCTAGCGTTCACCTTTGCTTTATCGAATATTGACAAAGTGCTCTGCATTGATTTTTTTTTTCATCTACCAGCTCATTTTGTAGATGTAATGTTCAATAAATCAATCAATCAAATCAAATCCTCACCTCTCTTCTCTCTTCTGCTCGTATACTCGCACATGGTTATAATCACAGAGTATGCACACAACGTTTTCATTGCTTTCACTTTTTCTCGTATGCCTCGTAAACATTTCGCTCCAGGTGGAAAACCTACGCTGAAAACCTTTTCACTGGGGTGAAAATACCCCAAAACTGGCGTGGCAACTGAGGTATGCCGACCGATTCTCGCCAAAATACACGATGAAATCTTCACCTTCCAAAAACTAATCGGATGTGGAGTGTCTGCCTATCTGTGGAAAGTAGCAGTGATTGCAGCAGACAAAAACGTGTATGGGGTGAACGGACACGAGCAGCAATTATTGCTTCCCCCTATTCATTTGGCTGGCTGGCACCGTTTATCTGCGAATAAAAATTAAAAATCGCTTGGCATTTGCTCTGCTGCATCAGACTTTGATGGTTCGATTGGCGTGCATAAAAAAACCATGGGGAGATTTTATCCAAGTCTGATAAATATTGCGACATAAATTGTGTCCCTGCCCCATCCCTGCAGAAAAAATCAAGGTCGGGCCATCATTCGAACCGCTGCAGATCCCATCCCACAAGCGAACGGATGAAAGTGGAAAGACCAGAAAATGGCACTGAAGTTTTGAGTTGGAATTTTGACATTGGCACATTTTTTCAGCATTTTTGGGCATGACGTGGAATCGCGATTTGGGCGCAAATACGGCAAGCTTTGGAAAAGGTGAAAATTGAAACCCCCCACCCAGTTTTGGAGGTTGGATTTTCAGTACCCTCAGGTGCTTTTCGGCGACAGGGCTGCATGTGATGAGATTGAGCCGTGAGCGGATCAGCAAGATTGTTCGTGATTGATCTTCGCCGCAATAAACATGCGAACATCGAAGACGCGGGCAATTTGGACATCCCTGAATCTTTCGTCTCGGGATGCGGCAGTTGTCTCGAAGTGAAACCCAATTTATTTACGTAACCAAAATTTTACCCCTTTCCTTTTCATGACGTATGCAACCGACATTAAGGATTGGCACGCGAGTTGCATACCACTTTTGGGAAAAGGGGCATCGAAGCCAAAGAAAGCAAGCGAATTAGACGAAAACACGCAACGCGAACGCGTTGATGCGACACACGCCGTGCGATCTTGTCGACCCGATTCCGAAAATCGTGATTGGTTTTAAATGTTTTGATGGTTGGAGGGATTCCTCTTCCTGAGGTCAATGTTACAGGGGATGACATCCGCGGCACTCAACAAGGTCATCAATTTTGTTTTGAAGCGCTGACTGTTGCTTGACAACTTGAGGTTGACTTGAACTTCAAAGTCACCCGTTACAAACAAAACGAAAGTTGATGGCAAGTTGTCAACCAGAGCCATCACAACACAAACTCTCAACGTTTGTGACATGAGAATCTAGCGGCACCTCGTGTCACATTTTTGTCATAATATTGAAAACAAAAATCGACTGAGTTCTCTCTCTAATCTCCATTTGGCTGATAGTGTTTGAAGGTACCTTCTCGTAACATGGGATGGGCATGTGCCAAGCGCCGACAACTCTGATTTTCTGATTTTCCTTCTTGATAGCTCACGCTTTGGACACATATTGAACGAAAACCACTCCTTGGTTTGCATCAACTTGTCTCATGCTCAGTCTTGAAAAAATGTGTTTCAGTATTTGCCTTTGCCATCAGGCCGCCTTCTGAAGACGAACAATGGCTGTATCGCCCATTTCGCACCTCACACTGCTTCCAGCGAAGGCCAATTCAGTGGATGGTGTTGCGGAAATTAAATTTCTGTGTACATACAGCGGCGGCGGAATTAATGTGCGCAAACATGTAAAAAAATTTCGGCCGTTCAATTTTGGAAAAACCCGTTGCGGAAAATTTCCGGCCAAAACCAGGTTAAAAAATTCCCGTTCCAGAAATTGGCAAAATCCCGTTGCGGATGAAAAATTTCCTTCCAATAAAACCGGTAAAACTGCCACCCTAAAATCGTTTCCTGAATTTTGAAGGAAAAGGAAAGCTTCTCATTTATTCTTTGGAATAAATAGAATTTTTTCCTTTACAAAAAAGAAAAAAGTTTCGGAGGCAACAGTTAAATGGGATAAACACACGTATGGCCACCGCCATAGTTGTGAACGATGCATCCATCCACTGAACTGGCTCAGCGATTGCGTCGAAGCTGAGTGTGAGTATGGCAATGATGGGGAATGCTGCCGAAATTATCACCCGTTGTCCTCCTTTTGTGCGCTGACACAAGGTGAAGACGTGGTTTCAAAATCGACGAATGAAGCACAAGAAGCAACTGAGGAAGCTGAACCAGGAGAAGCAGCAACAGGCTGAGACAGAGCAACAGCAACAGCAACGGGGAGGGTCCTCAGAAGCAACTTCGATTGCTGCAGGGTCGGCAGCTCGGATCAACCTGAGGTCACCGGATAGCAACGATCAGTGTGACAGTTCAGATGACAAGAACGACGACAAAGGTTAGATGCACGTTCTGTGATTGAATTGAAAATATTGCCCGCAGAGTCGAACTTCGCAGGCCCTGCGAGAATTTGGGCTGAAATCTGGATTTCAAAGTTTCCAAAAGAACCGGCCTGCACTGGCAAAATCAGTCTGGCAGAATTTTGATTTCCCCAGATCATGTGGGCAAAACAAACAAATGCAGAAAAACAGGATGGTGTTTTCGAAATCTGACCCTGACCGGATTTTCCGGTTCCGGCTTGCTGTGACTGACCTGTTCGTGCCTGTCTGACGCTGGACAGGAAAAACACATTGCCGGACAAAATAATTTGTGCAAATACTTCTATTATTTTGTCTGCGAATACTTCTATTTGTCTGCCAATCAAACAAGACTGCCAATACAAACCAGGCAGCACCTCGGAACAAAATTTATCATTTTGTGGAGGGCATGAGGGGTTTGGAAGAAATTCAGGACCACAATAGACCCCATCAGAAATGCTCATTTGACCTCGTGGGACCTCATCAAAATGCCATGTGACCTCTGACCTCATGGGACCTCCTTGGACCCGATTCAAAATGCAGAATTTGAACTTATGGGACCCTGTGAAGTGTGAGACCTTCTGGGACCACATCAAAATGCCTAATATGAGCTCATGGGACCTCACATTTCCACATCAAAAATGCTCAACGTGACCTCGTTGGACCAATCACATCAGAAGTGTTTTATGATGTCATGGGACCAAATGGGATGTTGTGGATCCTGTCACCTGTGTTGTGCAACCCCATCAAATTGCATTATTTGACCTCGTGGAACCGTATGGGATCACATCAAAAATGTTCAAACTGACCTCATGGGACCCTTTGGACTACATCAAAATGCTGAACATGACCACAATGAACCAAATGACCCATAAAATCTACATCATCTGATCTCATGGAACCCTATGAGAATTTCTGGGACCCCACGAAAAATGCCTTGTATCCTCGTGGGACATCACGAGAACACATCAAAAATGCTCAATTAAAATGCTAAAGATGACTTCATGGGATCCCATCAAAAATGCATAATCTGAATTTGTGGGACCAAATCAAAAATGCTTCATGCTCGTACGATCAACAACATTAAAATGCTTCATGCTCATACAACATTAAAATGCTTCATATGAATTTTGACAACGGGATCTTGTGGGACCTGTCCAAATCTTTTGTCTGACCTTATGGGACCCTGCAACGTCAATGAAATGTCATCAAGTGAGAAAATAGAAAAATTTCTTTCGGGTAGGTAATCTGCAAATCTGCATATTATTGGCTCACTTTTGCCACCAAAATTATTCGAATCCGTTCAGAACTTTTCAATATCGAGCAACAATTTTGGGAAACTCTGACAGTGCAGGCTGAGTGGCTTACAATGAGACTGATGGTGGTTGTGGTGGGTCCATGCACATTTCACCCAGCAACACGCTAGCTTAAATAAAGGGCATTCGGCTCAAAGGGCTGCTCGTCATAAATTTTCATTTTTACGATATTCTCAATTCCAGTCTCGATATTGGTTTATCGATAAATTTCTCCAATCGATTGTGGCGATAAATTCTTGGCAGCAATTCTCCATAGCAAGTGAAATCAGGGTAGTCAGAAAAGGATGCCATTTGCAAAGCAAAAATTGACCTGCCGGAAAGTCTTCACCTCTTGTCGTGACACCCACTTTTTCAATTTTTTGTTTTCCTTTTTCACTTTTTTTTTTTTTTGTTTTCCTCAGAGGATCCAGTCGATTTCTCGAGGCGTCACCCATCCACCTTGTCATACGACGACAAAGCGTACATTTCCAGCCATGGCAACCACACCCAGTTATTCCAGGGTGGTTCACTAAATTCGACACCCGTCGATGGCATCTACTCGAGCAGCGACGAGGAAAATGACGAAATTGATATCGAAAGCGAACCAGGGTTGACTTCGGCTAGGGTCAGCTTCAGCCGGCATCACCGTGACCCACCCGACATCGGAGGAGGGGTGGTGCTACCCAGGAACATTTACAATTTTGGCTTCGTCACTTCTTCGGCAGCTGTGGCAAAATCGACTGCCAATGGAATTGCTTGCTTCTCTGGATGAAATAACATACCTCCTACCTGAGATTTTTTGTTATTGCGACTATCGACTATTGCGCAAACAAATCCAGTGAATCGAATCCCAGAGGCGAGAATATCAACAGGAGGACACCAGCGGCGGAGAGATCATGACGGGGGTAACGCTAACTCCGAGCTGCGAGGTAAATTTCTGCCATCTGCTCAAATGGAAAAATTTTACCTCGCAGCTCGGAGTTAGCGTTACCCCGTCATGATCTCTCCGCTGTCAGGGAGAGAATATACAGTCACAGGAACAATTATGACTCCCTCAATACAAGTACCTTTTTAGGATTGTCAGACTCAGTGATGTTTCTATGACTGTTGCACATATTTTGTATCATGGATGTGCCGTGCCTGGCCATGGCTGCAGACATTCGCTCAGGGGGATGTACAGCCACAGAGGCAATAATGACGACCTATGCAGGTACTTGTTTTCATGGAGTCAGTATTGTTTGTGACTGCACATGTTGCCAGTGTGCATGCGAAGAAGTCCACAAGCCAGCCAGAATTTCCCGTTGGTTGGTCCAGAAAACTGAAAACTCCAAAACTCCCCGAACAGAAGTAGCACGGTCTTATCGCAAGAATTACAGTAGGAATCCCACAATATTCAAGAAGATCCAATAGCGTCCTTTCTGGCTTCAGGGGGATCAAGCTCACGATTTTTATACGCTTGACTGCAAACTGATTCTTGGCTCGCTTAATTTCCCATCTAAAATTGTGCAACGATTATTTTGCAATTGGAAATCAACTGCCATAACGTCTCCATATTTGATACCATTTTTTGCAAAGCAAAACCATCACCTCCCTATTCCCTCTGATGTGAACCTTTTTTTGCAAAACTTGGCACATTATTCTGGGATTTTTGTGAAGACTCCTGGCAGCATTATGGCATGCAAATATGTGTTCACCGACAGTTGCCATGGTCAGAACTCCGTTGATGGCTGCTGCAATATTCAGAATTGGCAGATCGGTGACTATTTAGATGTCCTTTTTGTAGAGGAGAGTTTCAGAAAATTGCCGTGTCGATATCATTTGCATCAAGTGCTGAAATTTGACCTCACACAAGAAGCAGATCCAATGTTGTCACTTCGCGGCGAACTCAAATGGTTCCCCTTCGCCTTCCTCCTCCCAAAACTTGCACTTCTTCAAAAGCATTTACATTTTGCCTTCTGCACAATTCAAGCTGGGAATCATTTTTGTCAACCCGTGTGTACCTTGTGAATGCGTGCCAAGTGAAGAGTCCACAGTCACGTAAAGGTTAAAATGTCCCCAAGATCACCCCTTTCACAGGCAAAAACGGCAGTTTTCAGACTTTTCCTGTTCAGTTAGCGATAAAAAATGGTACTGATATCAAATTTTCAAGTCTGCGAGAGGTCTGTAAGTGCCCAGTAATTTATGTCAGTTAGTCAGCAAGTCAGTAAGATAATTTTACCATTCTTTTGTATTTGCCACGTAACATATTTTGCTGGGAACAATTTAAATTTGATCATCGCCCCAACCATGCATTTCCAGGACCGTAAAATGTGTTACAGCAAATTGTGATCCACGTTTTGCTAACACTGTACATACACTGGTTGGGATTTGCACTGCTGTTTCATGGGGCAGCTCCACCGTTTTTTTTATCTCAGAAATCAGGTGGAATGAAAATCAATACTTCCAGTGTTGGAAGCCAATGACTTTCTCGTGCATGTGTAGAAGCCCATGTAGTGATCGAATTAGGGAACATTGTATGCTTTTATGGTTTTTGTGTGTTGATTTTTGAATAATAAATGCCAAATATCTGTTGCCTTAGTTCTTTTACTGGAAACCCCGTTCAGGGCATTTTTTTTTTCTTCGAATGACCATGGATTGTATAAACCATTGTGGGCATTCGGAGCTAATTCACCTTCCCCACCCCCTGTGATTTCCTACAATTCAGCTCAACCTTCCCCTACCAACATGGTAGGGTAGGGTTTGAGCTGAATTGATGGAAATCAGGGGGCGAAGCAGTTTCCATTGAGAACACGCTCCACCTCATTGATCCTGAGACGACAGCAAATGGGGAGGGGATCACATCACTCAACAGAGTGAGAGGTTGGGAGACATCAACCGCAAAGGCTGTGAAAGAAGAAGTCGCTCCGTAAAAAGCTAAACAATTGTTTTTAATCGTCAGTTTAAAAATTCCATATCGTTTCCATTTAGGAGTACTTCCAAAGCATCAACCCTCAATATCTCAAGAATGTTAAACTCAAATGGTAATAATCAAGTAAAGGATGGCAAAAAAACAAAGGGGGCAACGACGAGATGGAGAGACCAGTTTGCTCCGTAAAGTAATTTTGTTTCCAACCAATCACGAAAGAGGCAGATGAAAAGAGGGGCTCTTAGGAGAAAGCAACTGCTACCACAATAGCACCGGAAAAAACAGTAGAGACACTCGGCAGTCATTGCAGTTGACACAGAAGCAAAGGTCGAAAGGTTTTGAATGTTTTCATTTTACAGGAGAGCTTGATGGATTCATGTGACCCAGCTGGCTGTGGGGGAAGAGGGCCAAATTTTCGGAAGGTCTAAAAGGTGTTATGAGGCCTTGATTGATACATCTAACCGAACTTAACTCAATCTAACCCGCAACCTAACCCCTATTTTCTAACCACACCTATTTTGCCTGGGACGCGATTCTTCAGAATTTTTGGACAAAGAAGAAGTTTTGGGTACTTTTCCAGAAGAAAAGTACCCAAAACTTTGCCCTGGCAAATCATTGTCTGCTTCATGAAGGGAGAGAGCAATCGGATGAATAGTATATCCATATCAGCGAATCGAGTCAATGTTTCGTATTCATCGTGAATCCATTATCAAGGTGAAACTGTTTGAAAGCCAAGTTATTGCAGGGCACCAGTCTCATCCTGATGATGGGTATGCGATTCATTTGGCTCGACGGGCAGATATGGTGATAAAATCATAGAAACTCTGCAGTAAGGGAAATGAATACCTTAACATCATGGAGTCAAACATTATTCCTTTGACATGACCCACGTTTTTCAATCGCACCATTGACTCAAGAATTTCTTTTTTTTTTGACGACAAAGAGAAAAAGCAGTTTCAAACAGGAGGCACACACAGATGCCCAGAAAACATGGGAAACTCCCCCAAGGTACCCATCGCACGAAAGAAAAACTTCCGCAGTCAAATCCTGGTCTGCCCGGGGCATGTCTCAGTTAGAAGTATAGAGACCTCAGTGCTGAGCAGACACTAACATCAAAACCCAAATAATACCATATCGAAGTGCAAAAAATGAAAAGCAAAAGAAAAACGTCTGAATAGAATAACAACCAGTCACATTTACAGAACAAAAAAAGCAACAACACAGCTTGACCGACAGAAAGCGGAAAAACCCAACAAACTTGAGACAAAGACATTGAAAAGAGGCGGTCACCTTCGCAATACCCGCCCCTTTTTCCAAAGACAGCATCAACAATGCATTGACAATAATTGACATTTGACACTGCAACAAAAGCAACGAATGGCAGCTCAGCACTGGGGATGGAAAGAGGCGGAGCATGGTAACAATAAAAAAGACACACCAATAGCAGATCAGTACACCATAAAGGGGGAGGAGCCTAGCTACAAGAAGGACCAATAATAAAAACACGAACACATTAAACCGAATACATATTTGGTTGGTTGTTTTGTGCTGGAAGGGAAAAGCAATTTGGCCGAGCAAGAAGCAGTCAAGTAATTATAGAAATATGCATCCTACCTAACAAGAAAGATCGAAAAACAGAAATCGCAAATAAAAAAACTGCAGATAAAATCGGCGGAAAGAAGTAAATGCAAGTTGGAAGATACTAGCCACATGAAAACGCATTGAAAAAATGAAATGTCGTTAAAAAGGGCCACCCCATGCACACTACACCACGGCAGTAGTAGCAATACAAAGAGCAAGGGAAATAAACGATGAAAAGATCGATGGCGAAAAAAATGTCAAATTGATAAAATCGATGAAATGTACAACCATGTGTATGATTTTCAGGTTTACTCACGTTTTGCAGTTGTTGCCAACTGGCCAATCAGAGGTTTAACTGCAATCTGAAAACATTTGAATATCTGAAGAAATGTGGAGTCAAGAAGTGTAGAAAAAGGAACGTTTTGAGCACTGTTGATGCAAGTGCGGATGCTTGGAGGGTTGTTTTTCAACTTTAATCGTTCTTACCCAGCCACGTTTGACGTTTTTCTCTTCACATTTGCAGAAGCTTGGGCACTGCTGAGACCATCATAATTTAAATAAAATAAAGTTTACATTTATCCATGCGGGTCAGATAAACAGGCAGGCCATCCATTCCCATTCCCCATCTTCCCTATAACCCCACAATTTCTTCGCTTGGACGATCTAACCGCCCACATGACAAGGGAGATGTGGCATGTGGGTAGTCATTTAGGTGTGGTAACCTGGAATCTTTTATAAGGCCATCAACCACACACACATTGAGGTTGGCAGGTGGGAGTAGAGAGGAAGGATGCTTGCATCCGTGCAATTTGCAGAGCATGCTTCATCTTTCATAAGGCCATCAACCACACACACATTGAGGTTGGCAGGTGGGATAGAGAGGAAGGATGCTTGCATCCGTGCAATTTGCAGAGCATGCTTCAGCTTTCATGATCTTGGCTTGGACAATCCCTTTCTTTGGATTGGAAGTCATCACATGCAGAGTTCCAAAGACAGAAACAAGAGTGTAGTCTTTGGAGAATTTGATCAGCTGCCATTTTGTTTATTTTTCTATTCTGTACTATCATGACTTTTGGATTGAATTCTGTCATGTTCGGAGAGGCCTGGCGGACCCTGCGAGTTCTATCCTGAAAAATTCAATCCCGGAAAGAATCGTACTCAAATGTTCTAGCAAAAAATAGCCTTGCAAAAAGTACGCATTGCCAAAAATACCGGATAATAACAAGCCAATTGCAGTGCACAACAGTCTTTCAGAAGGCAACAAATGGGACACAATCACATATAAAAATCGACCAATGGTATTATAACCTGCGGCAGCCACAAAAACACAATTTGCGCTGCCATCAACAAGGACAAAGCACTGCCGCAACAATGGAAAATAATGCCGCAACGTGTACAATCATAAGCCACAAGACGAAAAAAAATACGTATGACGCGCAGTCGATACATTGACATTGCATATAATGGTGCCATCGTCAAAATTAAAATGTTGTTAATTTGCAGAAATGTTTTGTTAAAAATCTAATTTGATCTTTGGCTTGTAATTAACTCATTATTGATATTTTACAGGTTTTTACAAGATAACACAGCAATCAAAATGTACACAACCGTGTCAAGGGACACAAGTCTGTGAGAGATTCAAACACGAGCAATTTTGTTGCAAGGGGTTACAAATGAAAATTCTACAAGGGATATCGTTCATTCCTCTAAGATGTGGTGTCAATGAAGTGAGTGAATGGTCCTGAAACATGCAGAGGTAAAAGATGAGTGAGTGAGAGTGGTGACTCATATCCAGAAACCAGTACCCACTCGTACTGATTGGTGACTCACAACTGAAAGACCAGTTGAGTCAGCAATTTGCCGACATTCACAAACATTGAATATTCTCCAGTTTTTGAAAGCATTACATGGAAAACAACCCAGAGAGTAGAGCAAAAAATCATTCAAATTCTGAACCATTTATTGAAAAAATGGCCAAGAGGTACTTCTGAGATCAGATATGCAAAGTTTAGCTGAAGATCTGGTTTTAGCATGGGTCAACAAACAAAACCTGTGCCCACAATCTCGTTTAAACATTGCAATGACCTCCCCAAAGCTTTCAAACCAAATACCAAGACTCCAACGGTGGAGAGAAGATGTTGAGGTATAGTTTATTGCGGAACAATTTCTGCCATAACTTCTTTCTGCTACATCTGCAGCATAAAGTTATGGCAGAAAAAGTCGGAGAGAAGATGTCCAGTTTAGTCGAGGAATAACGCCGAGTTGTGGCAGTAATTTTTATGCTTTTACTTTTCTGCCGAAACTTTAAACCGGAGAGATCTTCTTCTGCTTTTACTTCGGAATATCTCTTCGCCGTCAGGGATTGGTTCTGCCGCGTATGACGTCATAATTCGCTCTGGCGCGTCGTTTTTCAAAACAGAATCAATGCTGGCGGTGCTTCATCGATGATTGCGATGTTTGCCGCAGTTTTTATGCAAGAAGCGAAGTTTGTCTGCGAGTATTCGAATCGCGGCATATCCCGAATTAGCGTGTGGACAAAGGGGTACAATAAAGCCAGCCTGACACAACATGACCAGGCGAATCAACTCCATATCTATCTCTTTGGCCAGAATATTTATGACAAATTTTTTGCGGGTCGAGAGAGTTTTGCGCATGTGGTTCGGTGGAAGAGTGCAAATTTCCGTGCCAGACAAATCGGGACACTGCCGCAGAGCAAAGAGCTCAGTGCACAGGGGTTGTCCATATTTCACACAACACGCTGGGCGTGGGCCACCCACATGTTTTGACCGTGAAGAATAAAAAATATTGTGTCTTGATATTTTGTGTGAAAGATGGGACTTTAGATTTTGGAATCTCCACCACCAGGGTGCCTTAAGAAAAGGGTCCGCATGGAATCTTTTTCAAACGGAACTTTGGAACCATTATGGACCCTAATACTCGTATATGGTACACGTCTGAAATAACGACTGACTCACTGAACCCAAAGGGAACAAAAAAATTGCATGAGGTTAACCTAAAGCTGTAATGTACTCTCACGGAACCCCTGTATAACTGCGAGGACACCATCGGACGCCTCTATAAATATGCATGGGATCGACAATTCTAAAATGCATGGGGCCCTCACATTACGTGGGCTGTTCAAGTCCCACCTGGCTTTGGCCTGTTGCAGAAGTCCGAGCCTTCTCCTTTCTTGCACACTTTGACATCGGTCCTTCAGTGGGTTCTAGGCAAAATTTCAGTTCCGTGTTGTGCATAGTTTATTTTCTGTCATTGATTTGGCATGTCCGCCTCCGTTATCTGAGTCTGACCGCATTTGTGCCAGATGGAGCATCACAGTCCGATATGGTTTTTCACCCACAGAGGCCAATGAAATTAAAGAAAGCATGATGGCCATATAGTCAGAGGTTGTGTGATCATATTTCATGGTGAATGCATGAACTGCAAGGTATGGATGTGCCCAAACGTCCTTGGGAGGGGATGGGGGTAGCTTTTTGGGGTTAGGAGGGGGTAATTCTGGGGGATTTCATAAACGATGTAAAAAATTGGCAACGGCCAACATCAAGAATTCCTGGTCCTGAAAGTGAGATAGGAAATGACTTGCAAAAGTCAAAGAAGGCCCCAAAAGACACCCTTATCCGAAAAAACGGGACCCTTGCTTTGAAAAACAAGGTTGGGGTTGAAGCATATCTTGATCTCAACATCGAAATACTGCCCAATCATCCTTTTTTCGCGCACTGGCAGCAGTAGATTACCTTCCTTTTCCAACCTTGGCTAATGAAAACCATTGGGGGCACCTTCAAAATGCCATGGAGCTGATCGCAGCAGTGGCCCAGTGGTTTTTCGATGCCTCATGAGGGCTTCTTCCAAAAAGAACTGGTGAAGCCGATCCAGAGATGGCAGAAAGGTGCCAATTTGGCGGGAAGCTAATTATAGAAGGTCTAGACGGTCCACCAAATTTCTGCCCAAAAATCCATCGATTACTTGCCAAAGCCAGGCGGGACTTGAACAACCTTCGTACCACTAAAACAAAACACGAGACCACCATGGGAAGTTAAAGTAGAATCCCTTCGTCCCACTTTTGCCCATGCCTGTTTTCTTTTCTTGTACACGACTCGGATGGACGGCTTGCAAAAGTTTATGGTAGTCATACCCAAAAGGGTAAAACGTGCCTCATAGATATCGTTTGCTTTTGAGATAGACAGATTGCCTCTGCAGCAAAAAAATCCGTTCAGAGGTTTTCAGTTCCGAATTCATTTAATTTAATGCTTTAGTTTTTTTCCTCCATCGAATTCCTCATTTTTGATCACACCTTTTGTAAGGACATGCCAAAGTCAAGGTTCTTATCTGGTTCGAACAGCGTTTTTCTTCCAACTTTTTGCACGCCGTTACATGAGACGGGGAGTGTGCTATTTCATCCCACATATCTAGGCAAAAAGTAGAAGCCGGGTCAAATTTTTGCATTTTTCCGTGGTGAGTCGAAACACCACAATCGGAATTCTGAGTAAAATCGAACCTGATCTCAAAAGTCCGAAAACTGTGCATTCCGTGAAAGTCGGAATTTTCAGAATGTTTCGGAATTCCGAAAATCGCTTTTATGCCGAAGCCTTCGTTATTTCGACAATTTGGAATTTTTCCGGGAGTTTGACCTTCAGCTTTTGGGTGGAATTGCTCAAAGAAACGGGAGGGGAGGGAAAGGGAGAGAGACACGAGCGAGGGAGGTAGAGGATAAAGAGACAGTTCGAGAGAGGGAGAGAGAGACAGAGAGAGAGAGGGTAGAGAAAGGGGGAGGGAGGGAGGGAGGGAGGAGGACGGAGAGAGAGTGCCAGAGAGAGAGAGTGCCAGAGAGAGAGCGCGATAGAGAGAGAGAGTGCGATGGAGAGAGAGTGCGATGGAGAGAGAGTGCGAGAGAGAGAGAGAGAGTGCGAGAGAGCAGGGGAAGGGAACGCTTTTCACCAACCAACAAGTATTTTCTCCTTTCCAGTTTGTGCGAAATTTTTCCAACGTTAGTCTATTATCCCAAAGGTTGGGAGTCCCCACCAGTTCTCCCATCACTATGCACCTGCTCTTGCTATCAAGCAGTAAACAACCAATATCCCATAAGTGTCCCGCTTTCCTTTTCTTGCTGCACTTTGTGGGATGCGTTGGCACCTAGATATGCGACACGACTGCCAATCTGACATCTCGGAGGAAACCTCCCAGCGACGAACCGGCAAGATGGCGAAACGTCTGCCGGCGAAACGTTCAGGTGACACACATCATCACACCTGAAGAACCTTACCTGATGATCCTGAGCAATCTTGGAGATTTTGTAGAAGTTTTCTTCTTGAAAATTTGACATTTTTCGTCGTCAAACCTTTATACCTCAACTTAAACCGTCACCCGCGACGGAATAAAGTTGAAGTATCAAATCGACTGAAAATCGATGTTTTCTGCCTCGACACAAATTATTTCGGAGTGGATCTCTCCGGTTTAAGTAGTTCCGGACTAACTTTGTGTTGTGGCAGAAACCCATGCTCCGATATAAATTTATGCCGTTAACTCGACTTATTCCGAAGAGGATCTCTCCGGTTTAGCTTATTTCGCAGTTTCTGCCGCAACAAATCGCTATACCTGAGCATCTTCTCTCCACCGCAAGAGGTCAGATTGGCAGGTGAGGTGAAATAAAAAACGACGAGTAATTTGCTGGGAAACACTCCACTACACCGGGGATTGATGACAAGCAGAGGAACCGATGCAACAACCACCATTTATAACAGTAATCATGGTTTATCGGAGCATTAATTGCATTGGTAAAACGTCTTCGGACAAAACAGACAAGAAAATCTAAATGAACAATACCACGGGTAAACAGGATAGTAAGAAAGAAGTAATGCAGAAAAGAGCAGTTTCATTTTGACCGTGAGATGAGACCTTCCCAGAAAATCTGATAATAACGTATGTCGGTGAGGAGTTTTAAGCCGGCTGGTAACAGCACGAAATCGAAAGATGTGAACTGGTGAACGATAACATGTCAATCGAGTAATATTTGAAGAGCAGGCACTAACAAAAGCGAATTTTGGGGAAAATGCTTCAAAATGCAAATGCAGATCATCAGAACAACTGGAGTATATTGGTAATACGACACAGGCCACGGCAAAAAAGCCTGTAAAACTCAAAACTTATAAGCACACGGCACAAATTAACAAACAATAAAAATATGAACAGGACGACTCTGGCCTGTGCGACCGAAGCCTAACCATCCTCGTCGGATCGCATCTGACTTTTCTCAAACATGGCGGTCATGCCCTGGACCTTCTTGTTCCGGTCCGGGCAAATTCCTGGCTCCAAAGTGGACTTCGGCTGGCAAATTCGGTGGACGTTTTTCTCACTGTGATGCAATGGGGAAGCCGCACCCACAACTTGTCGTTGTTTTTGACCCCGTCCACCTTTCACGGAGTCCTCTTCCGGGTGTAAACCAGCCGAGGGCCCAATGCTGCCCTCTGACCCGAGCCGTGCCCAATGAGACACTCGTTCACGTACATTCACATCCGAAGCAGGGTCCACCTCGCCAAAGACACCTGCATTTTGCATAGTGACTAAATCCGTACTGTTCGGTACAGAGTTTGAATTCCTGCTAGAAGGGAAAGGAAAAGGTTGGGCCTTTGTACTGACGGGCGCAGAGAGGGATGCGGGCTCCGGATGGAGCGTCACGTGCACCTTGTCGAGGCCACCAATCTTGAGAGCTGGCTTCGGTGGCAATGTACTGGGGTGCACTCTGTTCGAGAGACTAGAGCTCCTGGTGTCTGATGTAGGAGACATATGTACTTCTGGTTCATCTTTGGGTTTGTGCACAGGACTGTGGGCTTTCTGGCGAAGTCGGAGAATTACATCATCCTTTTCATTGCTGAAGCTTTCCAGCCTGAACTTCTCCCGGAGGAATGATCGCCGCTCCTCCTTGTAGCGTTCGATGCGCTCTCGTGTGTGTGGATCATTCATATCCAGGGAGGAAAATTGCATCCGAGACTCGCCGTTGCCTAAATTTGGGTCAAGTGCAACATCGGGGAGCTTATCGCCACATTCTGCATCGTCCCGGAGAAGGAAGTCTTCCCGACTATCACTAGCCCTACGGTTACACCACCGATCTTTGTCAAAACTCTCCAAACTTTTGGTCCGTCCACGTGGAAAATCATCACGCCCCGTGTCAATTCCCTCCACTTCACCATCACGTTCGTAAATAATAACTTCGCCAGTGACATACGGAAGGCTGATGAAATGGTCTTCATCAAGGGAGTAACTGCTCACAAGGGTGCCGCCATTTCCGGGACATTTCCCAGGTGAATTCGACCCCGTAGGAGGCTTCCTCCAAACTGGCCTGCCAACATTTTCCTTAGCGGCTTCGAACTTTGATAGTAAACCCTTCACCCCGCACAGTTTTGATGCTGCTTCGGGGGATGGCCGTACTTTGTCGGCCAGTTGTTCCTTCGATGAATAGATTGCGAATTGAACAACCTTTTGAGTTCCCTTGTCCTTCTGCGAGGGCGCAGGTGGGTCTGATTTTTGGCAGGAAGATTTCTCTTGTGGGACAGGCGGTTCCGCTTCGTGCACAGTAATCTTTCGACGGGGCGTTGGTACAGGTGTTTTGGTGCCGATGGAACTTTGGGAGTGAACAGAACAGGACGATCCGGTTCGATATGACTCTTCACTCAAGCTCAGAGACGTGTCAGGTGAGCCACCGTTCAGCTTCTCTTGTGCTTCCGCACGAACTCTGTCCACTTCCATAAGCGTCCTGCGCTCCCGAACAATATCCCTCCCGATTTCGGATTCAGTTCGTCGTCGGTGAGAGTCGTCAGTCGGAGAATGGTCGGATGTCGGCCAAGCAACATTTGCATAGGAATTCGGTGATAACTTCCACGATCTTGCATCCACTCGTGTGGGAGTTTTAGGACTTACGTGAGCATCGGTACAATGGGAGATACCTGGTTGGACATCAGGATCGGTGCTTTGAGAACGGTCCGGAGCTGTGGAGTCTTCCGGTGCACCAAGAAGGTTGTTGACCTCATCGATTGACCTGCGGAGCATGTCGACCTTTTCGGAGAGAATGTCACTTTCGGACTTCTCGGCTTGAAAGACCGGACTCACTGTCCAATTTTCGTAGGAAACATCATCTGGTGAAGTCAGTGGAGGTCCGCCGGGCAAATCCATGTTGGAGTCAGCTGGATCTTGTGTTTCCAATGGAGAGTAGTTATCCGTTTCTTTGACGGGACACTCATTCTCAAAGGACGTTTCCTGCAAGGTGCGATGATGCTTTGTGTTCTGGCTTCCCACGAGTGGCTGAGCATCGGTGTGGTATACCTTCGTTGGACAGTCAACAGATATGGCACCAAAATCAACATATGGAGCGACTGACTCGGCATGACTGACCTTCCCAATCAAGTCATCTTTTCCGACCGTTTCAGAACGATTCACTATCACATTTTCGTAAGGCTGAGGGGTGTTTATCACAGTGATGTTCGAGTCCAATTTTCCCCTCGACTCCGGATACGTCGGAAAAGTGTTTTCGGAAAATGAGTAACCGCCTTCAGACACGAAGGCATCATTTTTTCGACCATCCAAAGTCTGAGAAAGGTTCATGGTTTCGGGAAACGGGCTGGACACATTTGTTCTGAAAACACAATCATCGCTTGAATTTGAACATTTCCGTCCAACTCCAGTTTCTGTGGCTTTGGACGCAGCAATAGGCGAATGTGCCTGATCTGGTGATGCATCAGAATTACTGAGGCTATCCTGCCCTCTGAGGCTGTTGTGCTCTGAAAGAGCTCCATTTCCACCTGGAAGGGCAAAGAGAGCTTCATTAGCAGAAGAGAGGCTGCTGTCTGGTGAGTTGGGAAGGAAGCGCTGGTATGGAATATCGATAACCGAATGATGGTTTGGCGAGCCTTGCTGGAAAGAGATCTCCTGTGAATCCTGCAGTGCCGAGGAACTTTTGCTTTTGGTAAATTTCTTTGGAGACTTCAGGGAATTCCTCCGTGCGGAGAAAGAAGTCATCTCCTTTCCGGCAGCAATCGTAGAGTTGCCAGACTGGACAAATCCAGAATTTGAGCCATTCAGCACATCTGATTGGCCGGATAACCACTTTGACCTTGGGTAGACCTCAGCAACAACAGTTTGCTGAGACGATATGAGATCTCCTGGGGAAGAATCACTACTAGGATTTCTTGATGACCAAGGGCCGATCGGGGAAAAAGGTTTGGAAGACTCCATTGGATGGGTCATGAAGGCCTGGGGAGGGACAATGGTCGAGGTGAGCTTGTCGGGTGAACTCGTGTCGATAAACCTGATGTCGGAGAAGCTTTCGTCGTCCTCAATTTTCGACTTCTTCCGGCTTCCACCTCTCGGTGAAATACTCGGGGACTTTTTCTTCTTCTTCCCAGAACCCCCACTCTCAGCACTCCGGCTGCTATCACTGTTCTTGCTCGGAGAGTGGGCCATGCTTGCGATGGGGAGGACTATCTGCGGCGACGATCCTGGGTCACTGTCGGAATCCGTGGACTTGCGTGCAATTTGCGGGGACTTGAACCTCTGGCAGAATTTCTCCCGGAAACTCTTTCGCCGTCCTTTCGGGGTGTAGAGCGGACTTGATCCGTAGCCGCTCATCAATTTCTCGCTGTTGGTGCCACAGGAGTCACCCGGAGACTTTGTCAAAGCTGCACTTGACGAAGAAATGATAGTTTCGTCTTCGGAGAACACTTTCATGTCATTGGCTTCGGAGGAAAATATCTCGCTGAGATCAAATGACATCTTTGATGGATCCGGGGATGCGTCCTCCCCGTTTTCGCCGTCCTCTTCGTCATCCAAGCCCAGCTCGGCTTCGACCTCGCCGTAAGCACGTTCCTTGGCCTCGGCACATTCAAAGTAGGAATCGTGTGACACTGAACGATTGTGGCACCTCGAAGAACCTAGGGAAACAAAAAAAAATCTTCAAGATTCCTGAAGTCAGTGCAGGACAGTTGAGGTCAAGCTTAAATTTTTGCCCTTCCAAATAAAAGTGGTTCAGTTGGCAACAATTTAAATTCAAAACAATTCTGCATCGTTAGCAGTTTCAAGAAAAAGTTGAAATATTGATGTAAACAAGATTGATAACAAAACTAAGTGGTATGGTTGATCAATATTTTCAGAAATTACAGCTTTGTTTCTGTTTGTCCCCCTCACACTTCATCTGTTGCAACATGAGAGGGAGCCCGACTGTGGTGGTTGCAAGACAAGTCCACAGTAACTGGGACCGGATCAACCAGAAAAAAGAGCCGAAAATCCCTCTGTTGGGAAATTGCGGACTTGTCTTGCCACCACCATCTGACTTCCACCCATATGGCAACTGATGAAGTGTGGGGGGACAGACAGAAATGAAGTTGCAATATCTGGAAAATTTGATCAACCATACCACACTGCTTTTATGATTTGCGTGAGCTATGCATGCTGACTTTCTTGCAGAGGGGCGGCTCTGTCAGACATCAAGGTGTTTGGTCCTGGCTTGGCTCAAACCCCTCAGTTCGAATGTTGATCAGTTTTTGATGCTGGTTTTTCCATAGAATGGTGCATAAGAATTGCTATTTTTCTTTCTGAAAATAAGATTGAGAATTAGCAATTTCAATACAACGAGACTGCCACTCGAAAGAAAGTAAAGTCACAGTGTTTCATATGTTGGTACTGGCTTCAGAACTCCACGGATAA
>JASGXE010016058.1:0-11183 GCA_030068105.1 Sinentomon sp. SZTP_YWyxl | reverse complement strand
ATAAGGTATTAGAGAATAAACGGTAATACTTCCATACCTGCCTACCACCACAACCGCCACAACCACCACAACCGCCACAACCGAATCGCCACAACCACCACAACCGCCACAACCGAATCGCCACAACCACCACAAACGCCACAACCGACAGAACCAAGTTTTGCCGAACCACCACAACAGCGATGTTGTGGCGGCAGTTGTGGCGGTTTCAGGCATTTTATCTTACGCAAGTTTGTTTTCATTGGTCGCAAATCTTACCTGACCTAACCTAACCTAACCTAGCCTAAACCTTAAACAATGAAATCAGGCACCTGGCAATGAAATAAAACAATGTAGGTATAGTCTCTCAGCAATCAGGGTCGACTCAGTCTGTGGCACACCATTGCATAGGTACCTACCTGCCTGGCTACATGTGGATTCGACAATTTCACAGACGTACCTATGCTTCTTACTTGTAATTAAAACTAACGAAGCCAGACCTTTGCCAAAGTATAGGTAAGGCAAGGGTAGGTTAGGTTGGGTTATCTAAGAGCGGGGAGAGATTGTTAGGTTTGGTTTGCTTTAATTGAGAATGAGGAGCATGCGTCTGCCAAATTGCCGAATCGACATGTATAGGCAAGTATTTGGAACAGTTACCCAATTGTGTCACACCCGTCCCACATCAATCAAAGAGAGAGAGAAAGGATAACTTTTGTGGCGCGGTAAAGAGAGAGCCTGAGATCTCTTTAAAACATGATATTTGCATCGCAATTCTGCTGATAACGGATTCATCGCCCTCAGGTTAACCTGGTAATTGTAGATTGCAGAAGGCGGTGTTCTTGATGAAAGGTCAACGCAACGCTGTATTTCAATGGAGAATTTGAATGGCGAGAGGTCAACCGGCGACATCGTGCTGCGCGCATACTCGTATTGTTTTGATTTGTGCGCTACCAAACCGCCGGGACCAAACGGCCGGGACCAAACGGCCGGGACCAAACGGCCTCGGGACTATACGGGCCCGGGACGATGTGGGTCTCGGGACCAAACGGCCGGGACCAAACGGCTCGTGACCATACGGCCACGGGACGATATGGGTTCGGGACCAAACGGCCGGGACCAAACGGCCGGGGACAATACGGCCGGGACCAAACGGGCGTGACCCGAATTTTCAAGGTTAAGCCAACAGGCCCCATCCTTTAGGACTGGGTGGTCCAGTTTTTTTTTATCAGTGGCTTCTTCTGCTGGGGTTCTGCTGGTCATGAACACTGCCGCAAGTGGGCGGCAGCTTACGAGCTTGGTGTTATCCGAGGCTTGGGCATTCTCAGAAATAAAGGGCAGGAAAGCATTGGAGTCGAAGATGCGTTGCTTCCAACCATCGGGGCCAACAAGTCTACCAAGAGGATGGTCCATGAAAGCTGTATAGCTTTGTTCCATTAGAGGTATCCACGACGACTTGAGCCGCATCGGACAACTGTCCTACGGAATCATCGAAAGTTGGTAGCCGTGGGTAATTGCAGTGACCTTCCTAGACCCGGCCGCGTATTTTATTAATCTATACGAATCGGGCAATGTCCCGATTTGGCGCTTGGACAAAAAAGCAAAATAAAGCTAACCTAACCTAACTTAACCAACCTAACCTGCCCTAACCTCGCCTAACTAACCTATCCTAACCTTACCTAACCCATTTTCTATGTTCAGAGTGTTTTCCAGTCGTTTTATGTCTCGGGGCTTTTGCATGGTGTTTGATGGAAAAGTGCCCGATTCGTATAGATTAATCAAATACGCGACCCGGCCATGCAAGAAGTGCCACTGATGACGACATGAACGTTGGGCGCTTGCCTCCCTTGAGAACAATCCGCGCTCTTCGATCCGATTCCTAGCTGGTGTTTGTGGAATTACACGACGCTTGAACACATCCCACAAAAAGAGAGCGCACCCTGCACCGCGCCTTCAATGATCGCCTTCCAGCAGCCGAAAAGGAATATGGCAGCAAAGTTGGTAAAATAAAGGATGCTGATGAAGCGCGTAAAAATCAAACAGCACGTGCGCGGTATAAAAAACGTCTGTATATTCACCACCCCACCAGGGTGCTCAATACGGAACTCATTTTTCTTCGCATTCTAAAAGCTGCCTTCAGAAGCACTGTCCATAATTTCATGAGGCCCAGCTCTCAGACCCAGCAAACGTGATTCATGTGCATTTTGGTAAGTCATCTTTGAAGGCCCTTTTTCAAATCACCACCCAGTCATCAGTTTATCGTTGGACTGCACTCGAGCCGAGCCTCCCTGTGGTTATCAGGGAGGCGCGAATGATTCATACTTGATTCAGCTGACATTTATACATGCATCGGGTGTAATATTGCTGGGATGTAATGCGACATTTACAGCTGATGATTCTAGCTTAAAATTACCATTGTGCAAATGTAAAAAAAAACACAATGACTGTGAAATTGCTACCCAATCACTCCCAAATCCACTGCTCATTCAAGCGCAATTTTACACCAGATTCAACCTTGAAATTACTGTCTCTGTGTGGGTCCAGCAACAACCAGGTCACAGTGACGTTACTATTACAGCATAGTAAAATAAACTTTACCATTGCAAGGTTGAAAATTACATGTGGTCATTTTACTCCCAATGTAATTTTATCCCTGATTAAGGATGAACGTTAGTTATCAGATGAATCAGGTGTAAAATACAAAAAACAGTGAAGGAACTTTTGGGACAACCTCTTATGTCTCGCCACACAAAACATTCAAATATTCTGAATTTTCTCACCGAACATTGATAACCGGTATTCCATGGTTACGGCGACAATATCTTCCCTAACAATTCTCTCCGGGAAAAAGGAACGTCCTGAGTCCCACTGGAATCCACCAGAGTGAATAAAGTTTAAGACTGGGTGCTTAGCTGAAAGAAGAAAAAGAAGAGGTTGGATTGATTCGCTTTTGAACAGCATTAATCTATAAAATGACTTACACTCGATCACACAAGACAAAGTGTTCGTGAAATGGGTGCGCCATTCAATACAAGGCATGAATTATTGAAGGCACATTCGAGACACGCATCATGGTTTTGCATTCGTTTTGCAATAATTTCTGCAATTGCAATCAAAATTGTGATTAGGCCTATAAATCAAACAAGATTAAAAGGTTCGCTTTCAGGGAAGCCATGGTTTTGTCTTTTGCAATGTAACAACTTTCGAATTGATTTGCAGCACATGTAAAAACTGCAGAACCAGAAAGCTTGGCAAACTGATCAAATTAAAAGTGCCATGCGTGGAAAATATGAGATAAGTGATGAGGAGAGTGATTCATGTCAAATTTTGTGCAATGAAAACGATTAGCAATTTCCGATGATGACAGGGTTTCTTAGTATAAATATCTGTTGGGAGCTTTCAACCAGAACGTAAGTCATCCGAACTGCAGTTTCTGTTCTGTCTGCTCTTTGCACCCAATGTGACAGGGTTCTGAGAGAGAAGCAGTGCACGGAAATCCAAAATTCCTAGGTGATTGCTGATGCCATTGCCACAATTGGCTACTCTTTTGCCACATTTTGAAGTATTACGTGATTATGAAAAGGATTTTATGATGCATGATAGGTAGCCAGAATTTAATCAAAAAATAGGACCAAAAATGTAAGAGGAAAAACAGTGCAGGAAGACAAACCTTTCAGCTTACTTGTGTTGCATACTTGTTACATAGGTACATATTGCATACTTGTTACACACAGCAAACTTGTTCGAGTAGTGATATGTTTCAATTCAAATTCGTATATTTGCCGAGTTTGATCCTTTCAAGATATAAACATTTAAACATCAATTTCAGAACAAACATAAAACTGGACGAAAGAACAAATAAAAAAGAAATAAAAAAAAGTGCAATGGAAAGAGCAAATGCTACGCCAAAAAGAAATCGCCAAGATCATGTTAGAGGAATGCTTTCACTTTCTGTTATCACGCATGTCATTGTGCTGGGCTGAAGGCAAAACTGTCAACGGTTCCTGCAACCCATTCTCAGCAGTTCTATACCCATTCCATTGTATCCTTTCCTTGACTCCCTGTTCATAGTCCCCATGCACCCTTTCCCTGCGGCACCCTGTATCTGTTCCCTGCGCAAAGTAAACCCATTCCAATACGCTTATAAATGATATAATACACCTATTATTAATAAAAAAATAATACGTCTGTTATATGCGTATTGCCCATTCCGTGGCATCCTGTACACACTCCATATCCGACTTCTCCCCGTTACACAACTGCAAAAGATCGAAAACGCTGGCAGACGTGGCACCGAGGTGTCGAGGATCGTAAAGGTGGCGCCAGGATGGCGGGGGCGACTGGGTCACTACACGGAGACTTGTTTTCGAAACCTACCAATATCGCAGGTTGCACTGACGTCATTTTTTATTCAGACGTTCTGAAAGCACATTTGATCGAAGGCAAACTTGAAAGCGAATTTCGGCAGCTGCATCGGTGGTCTAGTGGTCAAGGCACTGGATTACTAATCCGACGCATAGGGATCGATTCCTGCAAACACCGATTTTTTTTTATAGATTTTGATGGCTGGGGAACTTTTTACATTTTTGCGGCTGGGGAACACCAGGCGGTACTCGGAAACCAAGAGCAGGATAAGGTAGGTAAGGAAAGGTTAAATCAGGTTGAAATAGCTTTAAAATTTTTCGTTAGTTGTGTGTAAATGAGGTTTTGGTTGCAATGACGTCAGTGCAACCTGCGAACACTGCTTGGGAACACCAGGCGGTAGTCGGAAACCAAGAGCAGGATAAGGTAGGTAAGGAAAGGTTAAATCAGGTTGAAATAAATAGCTTTAAAATTTTTCGTTAGTTGTGTGTAAATGAGGTTTTGGTTGCAATGACGTCAGTGCAACCTGCGAACACTGCTTGGGAACACCAGGCGGTAGTCGGAAACCAAGAGCAGGATAAGGTAGGTAAGGAAAGGTTAAATCAGGTTGAAATAGCTTTAAAATTTTTCGTTAGTTGTGTGTAAATGAGGTTTTTGTTGCAATGACGTCAGTGCAACCTGCGATTTGGGTAGATTACGAAAATCCGCTGCCCGAAGCCAACATTTTTTGCTTTTTGTAGACATCCATAACGGCAGTTAAGAATATGGTTCACACTTATTTATTGTGAATGGAACTGAGAGAACGGGGAAAACAGCAACTCACCTTGCAGGTCAGTTGTGTAAATATTCAAATAGAGACAGTCCTCCTGTCCGTGGAACTCAGCGCTTTTGTCCACTTGGGCACATTTTGGTCCATATTCTCGCGCATCTAACTTGCCCTCCCATCTTGGAAGGTATATGGGATCCTGCAAAATGACAGCAAATTTAAGACAGCAATTTCACATTTGCAAAGTGAATGGTTAAATAGTGCAACAGCTCATTGCACAATACCAGTTAAGGCATAAGCTGTTGCAAGGATGCACAGCTCATAGCTCGCAAAAAGGTGCTTACTGGTATTGGTTTTGCGATACCCTGCGCACATGTGGTATCGCAAAATTCGTTCATGGTATTTCGGTGTGCGATAGCCTGCACACCGAAATACCATGAACGTCAAAATACTGGAATTCCAGCGATCGAGTGAGTTATTGTCTCTCTTGATCTACAAATGGTTAATCTGGAAGAAACTATTCCATGGAGACAATTAGTGATTGCATACTGCAATATGAAAACAACGAATGTAAAATCTCTCGCTACTTGCAAAAGAGCTGTAACAGATTATGTGGTGCTGTTCGTGCAATTCGAACAATGTGCCATTTGTATGATGTGCTGCTCTTTGATGTTCTTTTTTATGTGCTTTTTGATGTGATATGCTTTTTGTATATGTGTTAAGCTGCTGTTGTGATGCTATGCTATGATTCCACTTCCGTATGATGCTCTATAAGATTCTCTAGTTTTTTTTTTGTTCTCTGTGAATGCTGGCTGGGATCCCGCAGTCGGCGTTTTTCTGATACAGGTTAAAATTTCCAAAAACATTCTTGCTCTTTTTTGCGGTTTCGGGAATTTCTGGCGGGAAATAACTATAGAGAGATGCAAAACCAATTTGGTTTTATTTCCGGCGGGAAATGAATAAAAAATTGCCTGATGTCGTGCAAAATCCATTAGGTTTTCACGGAGGCAGACGAACTACGTTCGCGGTATTATGAAAACCGGTTTGGCTTTAATCAAATCCGAAATAATAAAAAGTGTGCAACTCAGATGGTTTTCATCAAACCATTCCAAAATACTGCATCATCTGGATTGTGCATTTTTTGATATTTTGGCAATTAACTAAAACCAAGAAATTTAGCTTCATAAAGACTAAGTAAGGTATTCTGTGGGAGGCAAATTAAAAACCTTTTCTGATTTTTCGCAACCACATTTCTTCTTTTGAATGCATCAACATTGATGTCACACTAAAAAATTTATAAACTTGTTGGAAACTTAAAATTCAGACTATCTTAGATCTTTCGTTATACGAATTTTTTTACTGATGAATTTCGATTTGTTTTGCCAGCAGGAACATCTCCACGAATTTTGACTATTTCCTTAAAGATTTCCTTTATATCAAACTAGCCGGGCTGCGCCCGGCCCTGCCGGGCTGCCACTACAGTGTGTAAAGTAATTGCATGATTTTGAAATCGTGTTTTGTCATCGCTCTCTCGGGTTTACAAAGAATACAGTTTTGTTGCTGTCTCGTCACGATGACAGAACCCGGCGTCGGCCCGTCGGGTGTCAGGTGTATTTGTGCAGTATGCTGGTGGGTCGAAAAGGGGGTTAAACGACGTAGCATTGTAAATATCTTCGGAGGTGATTGTTTCCGGGTCGCCCTCATTGACTCAGAAAATGTTTTCCTTCATGATTGCCCTTCTTGGAAGGTTTGCTTGTTATGCTTGATGTGCGAGTTATGTCTACTTTCATGGAGCTGCGAGGATATTTGGGAGTGTTTCCTGTTAGGTCTGATGGGTTTCCCGTGATGAGATTACCGGAGACGGAGTCAATACGGAGTCATGCAGCATAAGCTGCTCATATGTATTTCCAGAGCAGTGTCGTAGCCTTTAATCTGATGGAAGTCTAATTCATCTGGCCTCCGTGTCCCAATGCAAGAACCACTGCAAAGGTAACATGAGAAAAGCAAAAGCAACGTTGGTCCAGGACAGTACTTGGAAGGGCCATCCTCGTGCCCATGGTTGGGCTGCTGAAAGGGGGCTTACAGGCCAAGTCCCTCGACTCCTTAAGGATGAGACGGCAAACGGGAGATCCGCTCTGCAGCATGACATTTTTGCACCGTAAAGAACACCAGGATCCAGGTCCATGACATGGGCCTGCGGTAACAGGATCCGTATAACCATGAATCTTTTCGTTTTGGGGCAGACAGGTTTCAGGGAAGACATTGGGTAACAGTTCGGAATACCTGCCGCGCCTCCTTCGCCGCACACGCTGCTTCCGCCGCCTCATTTGTTCGACTCGCCGCCTCGGTTCCTTTTCTCGCCGCCTCCTATAAATGTGAGCTAATGAAGCGACGGCGAAGGCGGCGGATTAACGTCAAGCTGACAGTGGACAACCAAAACTACCGAAATCAGCAACCAAATTAACCATAAGTACACAAAGCTTCAAGACCAACACAACGCGTGAACTCGTTTGACCTGAGTTGTGTTTTTTTGCGGTGCGGAAAATTAGCGCTGTGATACAGGGTCGTTCAAATCAAACGCATGACCTCTGTGGACGGTGTTTATTTTTTATGGAGAATGCGAAGAATGCTGGACTTGCTTGTTCAGGCCTCTTGATCCACTCTGCTGGCACTTTGATGCGGGATCACGTGAAAGGCAGAAGAAACGGCACCAGACGTGGCCTCATCCGTTGCCGTTTTTCCGACGCACTTCCGAGTGACATTCTTCACAGAGAATGTTGCACGAAACTTCAGCAAAAGGTCCAAAATTGAAAAAACAGGTGGCTGGGAGCGGTCAGGGTGGTGTGCGAAAATCACCTATCATACCTTGGCTGCACTCCGGTGATTTTCTCCCATCCGGAGAACCATCTCTACACGTTCTTCGCTAGAGTAGCGCACCATCTCGACTAACCACGCAACATTCCAGGAGTCCGGCCTCCGGGAGCCATGCACATAAAGGTACAGATGACCTTCACAGAATACATGAATCACCTTCGCGACGTGATCGGAATTGCAAGCAAGGAAAGTAAACTCGTCCGATGGACATTTGGAATCGTCATTTGCGCTGGTTCAGGAACACCCTGCAGTCGGACCGTCAACACCTGAACTGGATTGCGAATCGGCGCGGGTCAAGAGAGTTCACGCGTAGTGTTGGTCTTGAACCTTTCAGTATAACCAGCAATCCAAACAGCCAATTTCGCCGTCGTTTTGTTGGCTTACTAAAAGGTACCTATAAACCAAACACCCGAACATCTTGCACTTCTTGTCCTCAACTTCTTGGGTTACTGGTTTGGGTATGGGTGGATGCTGATTTTGTCAGCTTGTCGCGCATCCAGCCCGCCTGTTGCGTTCCGAAGTGAACCTGTCCGAATCTGCTGGTTTGAGAACATCGCCGAGCTGTTTTGCCACTGATGCCCGCGGGTGCAGGGTTAGGTGGATTAATGGTTGTTTTTATGTTTGACCGAATCTACAGCGCAGAAAAATAAAAGAGCAGAAGGTGATTGCAAAGCTGAGCCAGCGGTTCACGTCGAAAACAACTGCCGTGTGCGGGTCGGGACATTTAAGTTCGAAAATCTTTAAGATCGAATGGCGCAAATGTCGCAAAATCTTCAACAAATCCAAGAAAAACTGACCTAACCTGACCTTACCTAACCTAACCTAAACACAAATTATTGGAAAAACAATAAATCGGCCTCCGCCGTCTCCGCCGCCTCCGCCGCCTCCGCCGTCTCCGCCGCCTTCGCCGTCTCCGCCATCTCAGCCGCCTCATTCGTTCAGGCGGGAGAAGGGGAAACAGTTCCAAAGACCTGTCTACATGTGGACTTGGCAATTTCGCGGACGTGTGCTATTCCTTATTCGCAATTAAAGCGAACCAAACCTGACCTATAACCTCTCCGCACATTGCCAAAGAAGATTGGGTTCGGGTAGGTTGGGCTGGGTTAGCAAAGGGCGGGGAGTTGAGCCAGCGGTTCACGTCGAAAACAACTGCCGTGTGCGGGTCGGGACACTTAAGTTCGAAAATCTTTAAGATCGAATGGCGGAAATGTCGCAAAATCTTCAACAAATCCAAGAAAAACTGACCAAACCTGACCTCACCAAACCTAGCCTAAACACAACTTATTAGAATAACAATAAATCGGCCTCCGCCGTCTCGGCCGCCTCCGCCGTGTCGGCCATCTAAGCCGCCTCATTTATTCAGGCGGGAAAAGGGGTAACAGTTAGAAAGACGTGTCTACATGTGGACTCGGCAATTTTGCGGACGTGTGTTATTCCTTATTCGCAATTAAAGCTAACCAAACCTGACCTAACCTCTCCGCACATTGCCAAAGGATATTGGGTTCGGGTAGGTTGGGCTGGGTTAGCAAAGGGCGGGGAGTGGTAAGGTCAGGTTTGGTTAGCTTTATTGCGAATGAAGAATAGCACACGTGTGCGAAATTTTCGAATCCACATGTAGACAGGTCTTTGGAACTGTTACCGGAAAAGGTACCGAGACGGTGGGTGTAAAAAATGAGGCGGCGGAAGAGGCGTGTGCGGCGGAGGCGGCGGTCGGCAGGTATTCCTCACTGTTACCGGACATTACGGCGGCCCAGATGGGGGTCTGGGGGCGGATCCTGCCGGTAGTCGGGGTCTGGATTGGAGCCCAGCGGGGTTCCAAGGGGCAGATACAGCCCCTGGTGGGGGCCTGCGGGCGGTGGAGCCCCACGCAGAAGCTGAAGGAAGATTTGAATTTTGCGATTCATTTTTGGTGCAGTATTTGTATTCTGGAGGCTAAATTTTCCTTCAGGGCGATCAAGAAGCAACGTTTGGTTCTAAATTTTAATTGCCACACTGCTGTTAATTTTTATCAATTGAACATGCGAAGAAGAGGGGCTTTGGCAGGGCAAAGAGACACAAAAACAAAAACATTATGACAAATGATGACAAATGAAATGATTTGTTGATTGACACAAATTTTGCATTTTTTCTTGACACCATCAGTGAGCATTTTGGAATTGCTTTCTTCGTCCCATCAACACAAAGCGACGAACACATGCGTTGAAACATGCTCCAAGTCCAACACTTAACAGCTCACTGCTTTGGCTGCTCAAATGTTCGGGCTCGGCTTCCGTCCCACGTGCCGCGAATTTCCAAATTCCAAACAAATCGCCAGAATTTCAACTGGTGCGTTCCACGTTAAAACACGAAAAATACATCTTAAACCAATCCTGCCTGGCGTCAACCAACTGAGTGCACCAACTGCATGTTTTCAACCTTCTGAGCAGTGAAAACCTGCTGCGTGGTGTCTGCCCGCATATGTGTTGAAAAGGTCTTCGGCATTTTTCAAAAGATTTTCCAGAAAAATCCCGCCAGGATTCGAACCAACCATCCACGCATTATTAGCACATCGTTTAGACCACTCGGCCACCACGGCTGCTGCAGAAATTGGCTTCGGGAATCCATATTCACACAAATTAATATTCCCTGGCGATTTCTTTGGAAATTTCGCGCGCATGCTATCTGTTCAAACTGTTCAGCTTCAGTGCAATTTTCGTTGATTTTTACTGCCATCTCTGAATTTCGGAGGAAATCACTTTTCTGCGCCCATCACCATCTATGAAACGCAAAGTGCGCCAAATTTTTTATGGGGCCCTGTGCCCTTCAGGGGCAAAATTTCGAAAAAATGGCTCGATAAAACCCAGATTCTGGTCCCGTGCCTTTGCTGTCCAAATTTGGGCGAAATCGGCCTTGCGGATCGGCGGGAATCGTCTAACAAAAAAATTGGCTTCTCTTTTATATATAGAGATACACCATCCTTATAAAGCACGCTTGCTTGTACTAAGGGTCCTGGATGATTTCAAATTGTAATAATTCAGTAATTTCCGATTTTATGATTTTATGAGTAATTTTATGATTCGCTCATTTTGATCCCAAAAAAGTTGGCTGTCTCAACTTTTTGTCAGCAAATTTGTGTTTTTCGCGATCTGAAATGCTTCTTGTGGAAAGGAACGCTGATTAGACGACATTACTTAATGAGCCAAAACAAAAAAACAAAACAAAAAAA
>JASGXE010016057.1:0-10844 GCA_030068105.1 Sinentomon sp. SZTP_YWyxl | reverse complement strand
TTCACACCAAGGGAGTTTTGGGTAACTTTTTATACAACCAATTCAATTATCAGTGGCCGCACACGTTCGACATCCTTTTGAAACATCCATTTGAAACATCCATTTGAAACATCCATTTGAAACGTCGAGCAGCTTTCCAATTCTTTGGATCATGGATTGGTGATCCGGGGTTGTCAAAGATGTTTTCGAACCGTTCACTTTCGCCAACAAAATATCCACTTTCTCCAACACAAGTCAAAAAGGGGCACTTCCTACCCTTTTTCTATTTCCAGTTGATTTTGGGGATTGGTCCCACTGTCACTGTTCATGTCAACAACGACTACTTTGTCCGGGTGGGATACCAAAGAGGGCAATTATCGGAGCACAGTGTGAGAAACGACATCGATAAACCCCCAAAAGCTAAGTTGGATTAATTGTGTTGTTTGGATTTGGATTGGAACCTGTGGGTCGATTGGAACGCGTTTGATTTCGGTAAATGACAAGCCGCAAGTCACTGAAAAGACCAAGTTCATCGCTGAAGGGGTTTTAGTGTGTTCTTTCATCACTGGTGCCGTTTTCGTGTAATTTATTATTTTAATATTCTCTATTGAGTTTTATCACTTTCTATTTTAACTCATCATTATTTCATTCTGTGTTTTTATCATGCTTGAAAGAGTGAGAACTTGTGAAAATTGGTGCAATATAGGTTGTTTACTGGCAACTCATTGAAAATCACCATTAGTTTTCTTTCACAATTAAGTTTTGAGCGCTTCTTCAGCAGATAGAAAGGGCACTCTTGTACCGGCCTGGGTACCTCTTTCTATTCCGCGGAAGAAAACGCTTTTTGACACCACTCGACTCCTTCAAAGCAACTTGGCCGGCCTCAAGCAAAATGAGGTTGAGGCAATCGTGAAAATATTGGAAAAGTAATGGCAGTCTGCATTATGAACAACCCCATGACAGAAATATTATGAGCCTTTTCCAAAAGTCTCACATTGTGAAACCAATTTTGACAGCATTTTGGACAGAAAAGTTCGCGATTCAACTTTTTCCATCTTTGGCGGAGTAAATTCATGACTAAAAATTTGGGTAGGACAATAAAATCAATTCATGACTCTTAACATTGGAGGGGACGTGTCCCCCCGACCACCAGGATCTGCGGCAGCGGCAATGACATCGTGTGACATCGCACCACAAATCCGGCAAAACCAAAAATCTCCTGATCTGTGTGTCCTGTTTCCATATCCTGCCAGTTACATGCACTTTTTAAGCAATAGGGCCATATGTCACCATAGTGCCAAAAAATTGCAAGTTGGTCAATCCTGTTCCCAAACCAATGCACGGGCACCAGGAACGGGAAAGTTGACAAAAATAACATAAATAGGCCGCAACCGTTCATAAATGTTGAAGAATGCGATGTTTCGCCTTGGCTTTTTCAGGTACAAGAACGAGAAGATCAAATCGACCGCTGGACACTGATGTTGGACCCAGCGGTTGATTTCATCTCTTTTTTCTTGTGCTTGAAAAAACCCCACACTTGCGGGGACAAAACGTTGCATTCTTCAACACTTACAAACGGTTAGCGGCCTAATTGTGTCATTTTGTCAACCCTGTACGAATAACCAAACATATTTGAAACAGCCGTGGTCAAAAATGTGGTGCATTAGTCCACTGTTATTAGTGGTGCAATGCAGCTCATCTTAACTGATGAGGGGACAAGCAAGGCCTAGGCTACGTGATGCTTTCCTGTTCGAGCCTTGAACAGAAACAAGATATCAAAAGACCAAAGCCACTACACTACGCTGTCGAGCTTCAGTAATTAGTGCACCCAACCAAACACCAATGCTCATACAAAATCCTGTGTGTGTAAATTGGACCGGACCTACAGAAACATAGGTAGGTTGACGCCAATTCACCAGGAATAACAACCTTCTTGACTTCAAACAAGCCAGCGCCAGTTCCAATATCCGATTCTCGTATTTCGTCAGTCCTGTTGACAACGGTCGCACCACACGCACGTCCAATGCGGTTGTTGTCAGATTTACGGACTCGCCTAATCGCAGTTATACCAGCCTAAGAAGGAGAAGAAGAAGAAGAAAACACAAGTGACAACTAAATTATTCTAGCAAGAAATGAGAAATTTTATGCTTCTCCTGAAACACTGAGTAGGCAAATGCACGAATGTTTCCACAAACCAATAAATAACCACTGGCAAGGCTCCCATTCAAAATCAATTTTAAAATAAGGACAGTGGAGAAATGAGGACACAATTTGCAGTTGCTGCAAAAAAAAGGGATTTGGTTTTCCAGGAGATTTGTAGAGATCTGGGTGCAGCTAAGATTGGTGGTCTGGTGGACCAATAATTGGGGTCTAGGGCAGCACCCCAGTGGAGTTCCAAGGGTCAGAGCCCATGTTGCGGGTTTCAGGGAGCATAGGCCCCCAGGAGTTAAAGAAATTTTGAAATTTCAGAGTTCATTTGGGAGGCAAACTGGTGTATTCCTGAGGCCAAAAAAAATATTGAGAACATGCAAAAAAAGGAAAAATAAGGACAAAGTTACCCAAGCAATAATGAAAAAGGACACAAAGAACGAAGATGAAAATTAGGACAAAGGACTTGATGGGAACCCTGCAGGGCTGCAAATAAAGAATGTTCCATTCCATCCCGTCCCATCCAGAGAGAGCTTACCTTCACCAGATAATGCTGAGCCAAGTCGGAGACACCCTTCTCGGTGAAGATCAAGTCTGGTTTCTGCTGAATTATATTCTCACATTCTTTCTTGATAAATTCTTCCTCAAGCTCAAGCAACCTGCTGAAATCTTCCTCCTTGAATATTTCAATATTCGTCTGAAAATAGAATGGGGAAATTAAACAGAGCTTGCAGCAGTAGACGAAGAGGCAAAAGGGACATTACGTATGTCGTTTGAACAAAGTGGGTGATTTATTATGTGAATGATGGATGGGAAAGTAGAGCAAACAGAATACAAAACTTTTCCTTTTTCTTTTTTAAGATCGCTCCTGTGTGTTTGATTTAGATCCCAAAATTTTAATATTGATGATTGAAGTTGACAATTTTTTCCAACCTACCTTCTGTATCGTGCTCAAACTACAATTTTTCTGTGTGTGCACAACTCACAGGAATGTTAGGAAACAAGGTCAAAATAAACTAACTCACAGCGACCCTGCCTAGTCCATCCATTGTGAGGAAATGCTTGAGGACGACGTCACGTCTTCATGCATTTTCCCACAAGAACGTGGGTACTAAGCTGTGAGTTTATTTATTTACCGATGATGAACGGATGAAGCTATGAGTTTATTGACATACCAACGATGAATAGACCAAGCTGTGAGTTTGTTTATCAACAACGAATGGAATAAGCAGTGAGTTTATTTGTTACCCACAATGAACGGACAAAGTTGTGAGTTTATCTTTTTATCCAGAACAAACTGACTTTAGTTGAGTTTATCTGTTTACCCGACGAAGCTGTGAGTTTCGTCTACCACAATGAACGGTCGAGCCAGTTTATTTGTTACACACAATGAACGGACTAAGTTGTGAGTTTTTAGTTTATCTGTTTACACAGAACAAACTGACTTTAGTTGTGAGTTTATCTGTTTACCCAGAATGAACTGACGAAGCTGTGAGTTTCGTCTACCACAATGAACGGACGAGCTAGTTTATTTGTTACACACAATGAACGGACTAAGTTGTGAGTTTTGAGTTTATCTGTTTACCCAGAACAAACTGACTTTAGTTGAGTTTATCTGTTTACCCGACGAAGCTGTGAGTTTCGTCTACCACAATGAACGGTCGAGCCAGTTTATTTGTTACACACAATGAACGGACTAAGTTGTGAGTTTTGAGTTTATCTGTTTACACAGAACAAACTGACTTTAGTTGTGAGTTTATCTGTTTACCCAGAATGAACTGACGAAGCTGTGAGTTTCGTCTACCACAATGAACGGACGAGCTAGTTTATTTGTTACACACAATGAAAGGACTAAGTTTTGAGTTTATCTGTTTACTTACAACAAACGGGTTGCCAGTTTATTTGTTTATGCACAATGAACAGTGAACAGACTACCCATGCTGTGTGTTTATTTTTCTGCACACACAAACGGACTAAGCCATGAATCTATTTGTTTTCATCATGCTTCCTGACACAAATCTTCCCTATTACCTGAGTGGAATGAAGCAGATATGTGCAAAATAAACAATTATTGTTGGAATATTTCACCCATTTTCCAGTTTCCACTTGTGCTCTTGGCCTGGGATTCATGATCGACAAGCTTGTTGCATTCATAGCTTTAAATTTCCAATTAAAAAAAAAAACAATAAAAATTACACAAAAATCTTCAGGTGGTCACCAAATCTGAGTAGCCATCGTTGGCTAACTCTTTATTTGTGTGGGCGTAACGTATCGCCAGAACTTGTTACATACAGAACCTAGACACGTAAAAGTTGCAAGAAAACACAATCACACCTGCATACCTGGCTTTCTCCTTTCTTATATTCTAAAGGACAATCGAGGAGCAATATCCTAGGATTTTCTATCCTTCTTCTCATCTTTGGATGGGTCACATCCTTGTTGAGCATCACACCCTTCAAGACGCATGACTCCTCAATGGTACCACCAGGCAGCTGAAAAAAAAACGAGCACCATTTTGAGACCAATGAAAGATGCAGAAATTGAATGATAGATGGTTCTCGAGATGCCAGGTGGGTATGGACATTTTGGGAATCAGCAGAATCAGAAAATGGATGAAGCAGCGGCAGCAGACCCTCTTTTGCAAGTTTTAAAGTGCATAAAGGTGAAGTTCCATTATGCCATTTTTGAGGGCACTTTTGACGTCTCCTTGTCATTAAATGGTAGGGTGTTGTCAATTTTAGCTGTCAAAACAACATAACAAATAGGAGCCTTTTTCAACGCTATTTTACTGTCATCATCACTATGACACAGTGTCACAGCCCAGACTCTGCATCATTGATAAGCGCCACAATGATACAGCGAAAATAACATCATGAGACGGTTGAGCACGTCATACCTTTGTTCAAGGATAATGCACTGGGCCTACAAACTATGAGGCAGCCAGTCATTTAATGACAAATATGCAACAAAAGACAAAAATGACACAATGGAACTGCGCCTTAATAAAGCATCTGCGGCCACCCAACCTGAAAAGGAATCTCGTACAAAAAAGCGTTTGAAAATATCTGTCATTTTTCTGGCAACCCCTGTCAGGCCTGTGGGATTTGAATGGAATTGTTCACATTCACATTGAACTTGAAAAGCAAGGATTAACAAAATCACATGATGACTTCATTTATTATGATATGTGATTGAAGTCATTATGCAGTAGGGTCTTTTGTTTAGATCTACTGCTTTTACAAAAGACAGTAGAGTTTTAGATGCCACCTGAGAATATTGCTGAATCAATTCTGTGGAAAGGAAATAATTCACATATTTCCAACGGCCGCAGCACCCGTGCCTCTGTTGGTGTTGTGTCTTGCCTCTTGAGTGGTTGATGTTCAGGAGGCTTGGCATGAGGGGGCAGATGTGTGATGGGTCGATACTTTGTACTGATGCTGAGAAGAGATAAGTACAAGGTTAATGATTAGAGGAATGACAAGACGGTAGAAGGCGGAAGGGGTGGAAAGAGGAGTATGGATTCATCATGCATCTGCTCGGCGGCCGGCATACCTTCCTATCGGGCGCCGTTCTCTGCGAATGGAGACATTCGCTAAGGTGGAAAACGTATGCCCCAGGATGTCTGCAGATCAGAGGATGAATGGTATTGAGGGCTGCAGAGCACATTGTGATCAAGGATGTTGCTGTGCTTATTCTCTGCCACAACCTGTGGCAGAGAATAAGCACAGCAACATCCTTGATCAGATCAGAGGATCTTAGGAATAGAACGGTTCATTGAATGGGGAAAGTTCAGAGCTAAGGGGTAAGTTGCTTATTAAAGTCAAGAAAGTTGCAAACTGGCTGCAGGCACTCTGGTCAAGTGTACAGTGGGAGGGACCTTGATGCGGTCTTGCATGGGATTCCTGATCCTGGAGATCACTTACCTCCGGATTATGAAAAATCAGGATCTCCTTGTTGAGGTTGTGATCGGAATTCATGCAGGGGTGCATTGATGTTTCTGTCACTGTAAGTGTGGGGTGTTCTGGAATACACTATGGAATGTTTAGTTTTTATGTAATTTTCTTACTTCTCGGCCTATTTCAGGGGAGTTTAGGTTAGGTAAAAAAAATCTTCTTCGAATGCAACTTACTTGTTCTCATGCTGAGGACACGTTAGATTATTAACTGATGTAAGCAAGGATGGAGGGAAATAAATGATGGAATTATGGGTTAATTACAAAATACATGTGTATGTTATGACCTTTATATTTTCACTCTTTGACAGCTGCCTCGTCAGCATCCAAGGGGGGAGTTGAGGGGACCTAGCTTGCTAGGGGTTCCTCAGCCGGCTTCTAGCACAGATATGTCGCCAGACGGCTGTATCGCGCTTAAAAAAAATAATAATAATTTCCAACGGCCGCAGCATTGGTAGTTTCAGCATTGTAAACAAAACCTCTGCTGCATCGATAGAAATTAAAGACAGCAAGCAATATGGGTAGGTATTCATTGCAGTTTGGATTTCATACTAAAATCTGCCTACTTGGTAAGACCAAACGCTGCGATGTGACGAGACAAAAAAAAACAGAAATTCGGGGAGAGCTTGTGATATGGGAAGCCACTCCACTTCCTCATCAAACAATCCACCCTTCGGGGAAAGCATGACCAGACAATGCCTGGCCCGCATTACGACAGCATTGTAGAACAGTTGGCTCAGGAACCAGGATGGTATTTCTGACTGTCGTTTTGCAGTGGGCATCTGAAAATGTACTGGAAGTCCGACCACACCTCATATCAAATGATCGGTAACAGAACCAGCAAATTTGTTGAAATTTAGCCACCAGGAGTTAGCACACTTGATTGGTGCAAATGTGCCAGGGATGAAGAGCATTGAAATGGCTAACATGGCTGATGCATTCCTATTCAACCCCCCCTCCACACATACAACGAACAAGATGACGAACGAACAAGACACCCCCCTTTCCGGTTGTCAGCGTGGCAATTTCTTTAAACTTCCTGGACAGGCTCTTGCGATGTATCCACTGAGAAATGAAGCTGCTCAAAGAATGTCTTTAAGGGGGGGGTTCCCCCTCCGCACCAAACTTTGACATTGGTTAACCAATGTTGATGATTTTTGGTATGCATGCAGGACCCTATGATGGTAGATTCCCTGCAAAATTTCACCCCCCTCCTTCAACAGGTTTCTGAGTAATTGCCATTTCAAGTGGTAAATAGTAGCGTGACTTTGCGATGCTGTTGCTCCCTTTTTAATACACTTACCAAATCCTGGTTTGCGCCAAATGCAAGTAAAAAAGCATAAAAATTGATTGTTGGAACCAGATTTTTCATTTTCTGGCTGTCTGATTGAGAAATACTGAAGTTATGAGCACTCGCGATAGAAAAAATGCCCTAATTTTACTTGTTAGTAAAAAATTCTCTCAAACAGTCAAAATTTACAAATTCTGGCTCCAACAATCAATTTGGCATGCTTTTTTACATAGGTGTGCAAAATTTTACCATTCTACATGCAAAAATAGCTGAAATATGCAGTTCGAAAGTCTGTTTTTGCACCGGAAATCAAAATGTGAGAAGAACAAGGTTTTTGGTAAATGCTGAATAAACAGGGAACGAATTTGCATCGCACAAATAAATTTGCTCTTGTTAAGCCATTTTTCAACGGATTTTGCTCATTTTTGGACCAAAATGCTCAGAAAAGACCAAAGTATCTTGGGAAAAAGCATTTGGGAAAATGAGAATTTTTAGTTTTTTCTGCTTTTCCGGGGTGAGCCCCCCCCCTTAAAAAAAAAGAAAGGAACCGATTGCCTGCAATCACAATTGGTGGGAGAGTTTGCCAAAACGTGAGAGAATAGTACCCCCTTCGGAAACCCCAATCCGTATTGAAACAGCCAGAAAAGAAGCTACACAGCCAGGCCTACCTTCTCCACTTTGGCATAACGCTTGATATCGATCTCCTTCTTTCCATTTTCCTCCAAAGCAACAATTTTCACAGCATCGATGGCAATGCGACAAGCCAGATCACCCCATTTCCCAATGAACTTTGTCCCAATGCAGGTCTTTATGATTTCAACCATCGCCTCCTGGTTGTTCACATCGACAGGCAGGCTGTGAAAGAAAAGATGAAAAAAAGACTTATCGCAGTCACCAGATGATGATGGAATAAACAACCATATTCAGAGGGATATAATGAAGAGAAAGAAAAATCAGCACAATAATATTATGCACAATAAAAATTATATTATGCACAATATCATGCACAATATTTTGCACAATATTATGCACAATAAAAAGCACAATAATGATATGGGACGTAAAATTATGTCTGCGATATTGCCGTATCAGGAAGACCAGCATTTTCAGAAAAATAAAAAATAAATTCCCTGACATTTCCAGAAAAGTTCAGAAAATGCCATGACCCCAAAAAGCCAATTTTGGATTGGTGTGCGGTAAGCCAGCCCCCTTTTTGGGCCTCATAGTGATACCAAAAAATGCAAATATCATAGAAATTCGGTGTGCCATGTTTCAAAAACCACTTGGATTTGCAGTTTCAGATTATTCCTTGGTGGAGCTAGCACTCAGTGCCACAGGCCGACCTCAGGATCATCAAGAGGTTGCTTTTTATTTTTGGTATGCCAGATGGGGCAGTAAATTCTATCCACCTGCAGGAGGGTGGACAGTGAATAATCATTGTAACAGGAACTGATGCAGAATGACATGCCTTGGCCTATTGAAAGTTATATCAAATTTCAATAATTATTGTTGGTGAATGGGCTACAAGTCTGAAGAAAACGTCCACATCCGATTTTCTCAATTTTTGCTTGAAAAAAATCCGCACTAAATAATTCTCTCCTGTCAGGTGGGTGTAATAAAGACGGACATCCCATTTAAATAGCATGTGGAGGCAGGGGGGTAGATTTTCGGACAAAGAGAGGAGAGATTCGTGGCCGCCAACTAGTGTTCGAAGTCAGGGAAATTTCCCGGGAAATTTCCCAAAATTTTGGGAAATTTCCCAAGTGATTTTTCCCGGGAAATTTCCCAATTTTCCCGGGAAAATTGGGAAATTTCCTGGGAAAATTCGGTATTTTCCCAATTTTCCCTGGAATATTCCCAATTTTTTCGGGAAAATTGGGAAATTTCATGAAAAATTGGAAATATTCCTGGAAATATTATGTGGATTTTTCCTGCGTTAAGTTGGGAAATTTACAGAACAAATCAATATATTTTGATGCTGGGACAGCGGGATAGTGATGTCGGATGACAGTGGCTTCGCCTGTGACAGCAGCCACTGATAATTAATGGTGCCAGTGACGTGATAATACTCGCATAGACATACATTACGTATATAAATACCAAGGTAGGTATTCACAATAATTGGATTCACAATAATTGGTACCTGTGCATGATATGATTAAAAAGTGCATGCAACCATTTAACAGCCATCGGAGCACAGTTTTCAGCATAGTTTAATGCAGTTGCAAGAACTGCATTAAAAACCGTTCGTCGCCACTCTTGTTATGGTATATGCAGCCTCAAAGCACAATTTTGCAACAGCTGCCCTGCCATGCCGATGCCATCGTGAATTCACGGAAATGCAGGCTGGCGTCGTCCAATAACTCAACTCATTAGATGAGTCAATTATCAAATCAAGACCATGTTGCGGAGTCAAAATAAAAATAGAAGTCATTTAATGTTTTTTTTTTGCTTTTTTACTTTTCGAACAGACATTGGTGTGACCTGCTGCTTTTTTGTTGACTTGTTGCTTGTGCCGGTCCACAATTGGTTCACGGATATTGTACACATGGTGGGAGCATGATAAATCCACCTGCCATTATTCGGTACTGTTACTTTTCCAAGCGCAATGTTTGATGACAGAGAGACACGCAGAAGCAATCAAACAATTTCCAATTTTCGACTCAACGCTACAGAAATTGCCTGGGAAATTTCCCAAAATGGGAAAATCGAAAGAGCAGAGTCGAAAATTCCTCATTTTGGGAAAATTCGGAATTTTCCCGGGAAAATTTGGAAATTTCCCGGGAAAATTGGGAAAACCAATTTTCCCAAAATGGGAAATTTCCCGGGAAATTTCCCAAGTTGAATTTTCCCGGGAAATTTCAAACACTACCGCCAACAGAGGATGCATATTTTGCAACAATGGAAAAGGAATTAGCGTTTTTCATAGAAATTAAATTTTCCCAAGAACGCTCTATCCATTGAATTGACTAATGAAAAACGCTTCAAACGTATTTCAACCTGTTACAAGCGTATGTTGCTAATGGGTTGAACCTGAGGGTGAGTTGCAATGGGAATACGGCCGCCGGAATTCTCTCCTGTCAGCAACGTGGAAGCACAGGAGAGAACTCCCCAGTCTGCATCATGGAGTTGTAGTTCCCCATAAGCTATGGAGCTTGAGTCTGAAAAGGTTTTTTCAATTCGAGTTCTCGAAACGGCATCATAACATTTCAAATCTTTCATAAATTTTAGTACAAGAGAACAGTGGCGATCGAGCCTTTCACCAAGGGGGAGGGGCGCCTGGAGTTTTTAGGCCGGAGGGTTCGAGGGGAGAGGTGCGAGAGGTCCAGGGGTCCAGGGGCAGTGCCCCGGCAAGGGGTTTTGGGGACGGAGAACCCAAAAAATGGAGCGTTTTGTCAATATCGCATCCTCCAAAAATTTTTGAAATCAGGAGTTCGCATGTAAACACTGAAGCATCGCAAGAGAAGTGCGCAG
>JASGXE010016056.1:0-12032 GCA_030068105.1 Sinentomon sp. SZTP_YWyxl | reverse complement strand
AAGCAACATAAAAGTATTTTTCATCTGATCTTCGCAAAGAAACGAAGTAGCCTAAAGGAACTAAAAAGAAGAATTACCATGGTGGTCCAACACCGAAACAGGAACTGAAACTGAGATCAATATTGTCTGATACGAGATCCATGTCATCAAGTTCAAGACTCAAGGAAATGCTTAAACCCCTTGGCAGTGCAGAACAATCACCTGTGGGGCCATTTTGGAGAGAAGAGAAAAAAAAATGCAAAATTCACACATGGCTTCCTCACTGTTTCTGGATAAAATAATGTCAAAATCAGAGTAACACAAGAATATGACATAAAGCAAGGTAGAAGTGGCAAAACATACGATAGTCTCAATCTCAAGGGGTAACTTTAGCTGGGGTATCTTTCTGAGTCCTATAAATCCGAAATCCTCATGGATAGGAGTTTTGAAAATTTGACATTAAAATTAGGCCAAATAGCCACAAGTTCAGAACCACTTCACAGGGTTCCCACTCATTCGTTCATTTTTTCCAGGACATCGAGTTCCAGGGGCAGGGGGTAAAATGTACCTACAGTGTGCGAAGAAGTTGGGGGTGCAATGGAAAGCGTGAGGTTTCTGGGGGTGGAAGGACAGAGTCAAGTGGGTCTGGAGGTTCCAGGAGGTCCAGGGGGCAGAGTCCCTGGCAGGGGGTTCGGAGAATGGAGTACCCCAAAAGCTGGATCCTGTTGACAAATTTGGGTCCTCTAAATACCATCTCATGATATAAAAAGTCACATTTTCTTCTGAAATGTGACTGGGCCCTCCAGCCACCGCATTACTGCAATCTGAATCGTTTTCCAAGGACTGCCTGCCACTCTCCATGCATTGTTAAGGAGGCTTGCTTGGCTTGGTTCTGTACAGTGAGTCATTTCAATGGATCAGAATTGCAGTTATTTCCCTGAAATTTGCAGTCATTTGTACAAGAAAACACCTCAGGATAGACAATTCTCAAGATTTAAAATCCAGGAAGGGTGGGAACCCTATGTAGGTATACTTCAACACCAGGTATATTTCATTACCCTGGATAAAATTTCAGCTAAAATGTGGGAGTAATACGAATAGCATCTCAAAGTTTCATGCCAAAAAGTAGTTTAAGGCAATTACAACAAGGAAGGAAAAGTTTCAACAAATGGGCAAACATAATTCAACTTGACAGAAATGTTCCTCTAAAATTGCTTTAGCTCCGGTAAACTGTATGACTGACGAGTGCTTTTAGGCTTTGTTGGCTCCGTCAAGTTCAAGGGCAATTGGGCCCAGATAGAGAGGAATATATGCATTGTGGCTATCACTTTCTGCAGAATCGCATGTCATTTGAGCGAGTTTTGTGTGGGAATCCTTAGCCCTAAGGAACTTCTGAAATAAACCCATCGTTGTGTATTTTTTTTCAGCACATCCAGTTTCAAGTTAATTAGGTATGTCGTGTTTGGCAATCTTACCGGCGAGATTTGTTTCAGTGAGATCAGCATCACCAACCAATACGTTTGCCCATGAACGATTTCTGTAGCTGCTAACCGCTGCATTTGAATTACTTTTGTCGTCGCCCACTGTCGAAACTGCCGTTTCGGATGCTGGACAGTTGTTGCTCCCATCGGTCGGCAATGACTGGTCCATAAGTGGTTCACTGTCCTCATCCAGATCACTCCGGAAGTCTACTTCACCCAGGCTTATACACTATCAACAGAAGAAAGCATTCATTCACTGTTATTAGCGTTCGGCATGGCATAAGTGGCAACTGCTCGCAAGTGCAATTTTGAATATGCTTCAAGGCCAAACGAATCAGGCACATTTTCACTTTTATCCAACTTCAAACCAACAGATGATTGTGTCTAAAGACTTTAGCTAAAATTAGTGCAGGAATTGTATGAGCCTCAAAAAAGTCCAAAAGGATGTGTTGACAAAATGGATTAGAATGTGACAGTAAAATTTCTAATGATTTGCAGTGAGCAAAGACCTGGGTAACAGAAATCCAGCACTGTCGAAAGGGTGCATTGTCCATGACAGTACTGGTTAGTATCCGAATCGGGAGCATCTGAATAAAAATTGCTGTAAAACTTCGCGTCCCACGCTATTGTCCATGGATAAACAATTTGAAATTTGCTGGAAAATAAGCTTTTCACATGGCAAGGTGAAGATTCGAACCAGTTTCTTCCAATATAACGGAAGGAATAATCAGAAGGAAGATAAAACTTGTCCTTGTGTAGATACTACTAACCTGCAGCAGTATTCAATCAAATATTTAACATCACCAACCTCTGTTTCACCTGCTAAGCTGGCATCCAATGCATTCAATTCCGAGGTAAAGTCGGGCATATCCCTCGAAATTTGATGCAAATCACTGTCTGCAAAGTGTTCATCACAACTCGCCCCCAGAGATGGAAGGAAGTTCGTCGCCGATGAACATGCGGCACTCCCGGAAGATGCACTGCCTTTTCGGCGTCCTTTCTCATCATTTGCCACATGGCGCGGAGCAATAGAAGTTGCAGCAGAACTAATGTCAGAGCCACTGGCGATCCCAGCATCTGGCGTATCTGGTTCCGGTGAAAGTGCCAGTGGAGAAACAGATTGTGCAGATGTGGGCACACACGTTAGCTGAGTGCAATTCTGGGTTGCTGAGCCCGAACTTGACAACTGACGTGACATCAACTGGATACGCTGACAAAAAATCGATCGAAACAGAAATAAAATTTGACCAAAAATAAACATTTGATGATGCAACAACGCTCAACAAACAAACACCCTTTCCCAGTTTGCAAAAGTCGCCGCGACCACAGCAGCAATCAGATGCAAATCGGTGGTACATGAATCAATGCAAGCAAACTGTTGCCATTGAGGATAGGTACTCCAAAATAAAGAAAACAGGAACAAAAATCGTCATCAAACTTGCAGGATCGTATGTCATTAAGACAAGAGAAGGGAAGCTGGAGGACATGGAATCAACCCTTCAATTAACCCCACTGCAGAAAGTATCCCCGGAGTTGCTATCGTTGGCATAATTTAACAGGGTTTCCATTGTTTTGTGAAAAATAATTCCCTGGCTATTCCAGATACGTTTCACAAATTCTCTGACCCCAAAAAAAGTAGTTTAGGATGGCCAACATCAATTTCAGGCTAACAATACTGTGATGCAACCAGTGAACATGAACACCACAGAAATTGTCATTCTAAAACACGACTTTGGGACACCTGGTTGAACATCCAAAGATTCATTCAATTTGATTAATTTTTTTATCCAGGGTGTCTGTTGCTGTTCTGATTTTAAAAAATTCTCAGACGTTTCCAAGTTTTCCAGAATGGATTTGTATGTAGGGGCCTAGTTTTTTCCAGGATTTCTTATTTCTGGGTGTAGCCCAGGCGGGGATTACTGGGCAGGGCATCTTCTAAGCAATTGGGAATCCAAGGGGCAGAGCCCATAGGCGAAGGGCCTGGGAGACACTGAAGTTGAACAAATTTTGATAATTATCCCCCTGCTGAGTTTTCCAGAGTTAAAAAATTCTTTAAAATTCCCAGGTTTTCCAGCAGATTTTTTAACAAATTCCAGTGAGATTTTTAGCAAAACTGGTAAAGCACCTACCCACAAAAATGACAAAATTCTCCAAAATTCACTTTTCACTTTTTTGATCCTTCCAAAGATTGTTCAATACTTTTCTGCGGAATAATTTTTGGGCTAAACAAATTGCAGGATGTGATTAACAACCTTCATAGGTGGATGCAAATACAATGAAGGCCTGTATGAATTCACAAAATACAAAAATACTGACACTGATTTCACGAAATACAAAAAATACCAACTGTTTTGAGGAGAGCTATCTGGGTCAGATGCTGTGTTCCCAATCTCTGCAGTTGCCCAATATACCAGAGCTGATCGCGGCACTTTTGGTAGTATGTGGGAGGTCGAACTTGGAATCTAAAGGAAAATTGCATGAAAAGTTAGGAACATATGGAATGCGAAATAAAAAAGAATTTAAAACAGAAATGGGTAAAAGACCCAACTGGGACTTCCATCGGCACACCACAAAGGCCAAACACCCTTCACTACTGCTTTTGCTTGTACTTTTACTAATTATTCTGGATCAAAGGTGATCTGATAGCTGTTTTTCATCTTAAAAATCAAAAATGAGTTCAGAAAGTCATGCCATTTACCTCACACAAACCAAGCAAGTTGCCAATCTGACCATCCAATGCACTACGTTTCGGAGGCTAAAAAAATTACTCAGCTGTTTTCGGCCAACTAAATGCCTGCTACCGGCTACTAAATGTCAAACCGGCCTACTGAACCATAATAAACAACTCACCCCAACATTATGGTATTTGTTGACAAGTTGAGGAACCCGCCAGAAGCCAGCAGATCGAGACGGATGAAACGATTGTAACCCCAGCACTCCCCGACTTCAAAATCCGATGCAAATTCACGACCGACATTCTTCAGATTGTCTCTTGATACCTGATGCATCAATTCTATGCGATATTCATACCTGAAATGCAAACACATGCAAAAAGAATGTCTAAGTCTTCTGAGTTAACACTAAAGCCGAACTGTGAGCAACTGTGCGATGAAACACAGAAACCCACAGCTTTGCATTCTGGCAAGAGTCAACCAATCTTATCTTTTGGCAGCAAGAGTGATCGCTAGAAGCACCTCATTTCCAACTACATTATGTCTAGTCCTGTGCTGCATAAAAAAGTAGGCCTACCTGGATACATAACATTCCAACCCGCTATTCCACACTGTTATACCTGCATGAAAATGAAAAAAAAAAAAAAAACTAGGCCTATCTGCAATGTTCAAAAACCAACAAAAATGAATTAAAGACACAAAGAGAATGGAACAAAACAACTGCTGAATTTTATTGGGTCTAAAGCCGACCCGGGCATGAAGCAGGTTTATGCGCTGAAGAGCTCACAACGTTGTTCGACCATGTCAATGAACACTCCAAAGCAAAGTTATTCAAAATATAGACAAGGAAAAAACACAGACTTTAAGGCAATGAGTCTAAATAGAAAACAGAATACGTGGGGTGATAGATAAGTAATTAGCATGGTCCTCTAAATCGGTTATGGGTGGACATAGGACAGTGAAACTTTCTGGGACCTTTACTGGACTCGTCCTTCACACTGACGTGTAATTGCAACTTTCTAAGCCAACCCACAAAGGAATGGCTGAAGTCCGTTTCAGGGGAACTTTGGCACTGTGAATTCAACACTTTTGGAAGCTCTTCCAGTCTCACAAATCACCACCCATCATGCCCAAATCTTGGATTTTGGATGTTTCAGGTATCTAGGTTGCCGAGGCCAGATTCATAAGCCATATGAGGCAGTGCCGTTGCTTTTTTACTCCTGTAGTCAGTCAATTTTGGAGGCAGTTTTCTGAGCATGTGCATTGACATTGAACACGTGTCGAAAATGGGCAAAACGAGGTCAGAGGTGAGAGGTTGAAGGCTGTTACTGCATGCAGCTCCAATGATTTAGAATCGTATGATGACCATTAGTTGGTAGGGCAATATCCTACCTAAACAAATGAAAAGTCACATGCCTTTCATTGCGACCATGGACTTCACAGCAACACCAAAAGCCTCGTTCACAACAGTCAGATGGGCGTCCAGATGGCACCTCACCTTCAGGTATGATTTTTCCAGCACTAATACTGATTATCTAGCGCGAAACATTCTCATCATGAATAAGCACAGTCCCCTCTTTCTATCTCCAAACGGTCTCAAAATTGTCTTGCCTTTTCTCTGAGAATCGACTTCGTAAAAAACTTGCTGTTTTCAATCGATTTGCAATATTTGAGTGTCTTCAGGTCACAGGCTTCAGGAGCCAAAGTTCAGAGACTCATTATTCAGTCAACAGGAATCATAAAAACTTCCAATTACAAACACAAATCAGATATCCTCTCAGCTTTAAAATAAGGCATTGTAAACAATTCTATCATCACAAACAAAAGAGATAACAGCTAATGCTAAAAACTTTTCTATCACCCTACGTACTGCAGTTTGAACAAAAGACTAACTTTGAAGGTTCTGGGTATCCGGCACTCAGTTCCAAGAAGACAGACAAGTATTTTCCCCGCACGACACCATTGCCATCCGGATACACCTTCAGTCTCCAGCTCAATCCGTTGACATGCAATGGCGGGGAGTACACTGGCTCTGCCAGGAGACGGAGATGAGTGAATCGATGAATTATAAATGTGCTGCTCTCGTAGCAGGGCACAATCTCACTGAAAGGATACGGAAATTATAGATTAACCCAACTCATTGATGGTCATGAGACCCAGAGACACTTTCAAATAAATCAACAGCTCTATGAGCATGCAGTGCATGCCGGAACAAGTTATTCGATGTTCTTACCAGCCAACAGTTGTGTCTGGCACTGAAATCTGGCATTTCAAATGGGATTTCTCAGATGTTCCAGCACGGCTGCAGAATGCAAATGGTTTTTACTTTATCAGACAAAGGACAAAATAAAAGCGGCAGCATTGCCATCATTCTAGCTGGTGAAGCGAACTCAATTTGTTTGATTTAACAGAAGTTTGGAATATCCATACACGAACAAGTCCCTGTACGTACAGAGGCACCATCCGGGTCACTTTATTCAAGCAATGGATGTCGTTGGGGTGCTTTTATTCATAAGTATTTTATGGAAGATTTTGACAGTGATGAAAGTGAGGCACAGGCGTATGTGCACCTGACAGAAGAAATAATTTTTACTCAGTTGAAGATGTCAAAAATAATGGGCTGCGTTGGTTTTGGAAAGGAAATGATGATGCAATGCAATCGATCATAGTTTTTGTTGAAAAAACGCCTTGATTGCTGCTCCAATGATTAAACCCACCAGTGATCTGATGTGATACTGATCAATGTGATATGGTGTGACAATGATTGATAAGTGCTGGACTTGTCAATTCCCGATATTTTTGCAAGTGCTCAAAATTTCACCGATTTCTACCAACACTTGCAATCTCAAATATTTACCTCGTTCCCCTAAACTCTGCTTTGTATGCTTAAAAATAAACTTAATTTGGCGAAATGCATTCTGGAAATAATATCTTGGGCTCAATGGGCAAAAAGCTGTTTTACTTTTGAACAAAACTCAAAGCAGAAAGTTGTCCAAAGATAAAACAAAGAAAAGAGAAACCTTTGGAAATCCGGTGTCACAGTTGGCAAAGCAGCGTTTGGCTTCTTTGGTATCTGCCTCATTGTTTGCAGAAGTTTTGGACACTGTGATATCAACTCGGCACGAGAAGAGAGCTGAACCTTCCGTTCTACATCCATCTGAACTTGCTCCAGCTGGTCTGCCTCACGTGAGAGTATTGATTTCTGATTCACAAGTGTCAGCAATTTGGCTTTCAGTTGTGAATCCAATCGTGCTATCATGAGCTCAACAGCATTTCTTAGCTCCCTGACTTTTTCTTCTTTTGCTTGTCGGACGGAATCAATTGCACGGTCCTGAAAAAGAATAATTAAAATTAGGTACCTGCTGTTAATAAAAGATGTTATCAAAGACTACTAGTTGAAAGTGGTTGTCAGGTGCATCCGGATGGCAGATCATTTTCTATCAATGCAACCTTTTTCTGGGTAGGTCCAACTGATTTCTAATTTCACATTTCTCTGGAATCCTTTTCTTCAGTGATCTATCTTGGCTCTATAAGCAAACTGTTCACAATGTTTGCAAGGTACCAACAGTCTTTTCTCATCACCCAGCAGCAATGCGACTAACAACAATGGTCCAAAGCAGTCCGTCCAGCGGCCATTCGGAGCTGTTTTTGATGATAACGACACAAAATTTGCCCATTCTAATTTCATTAACCCTTTGCAGTCCTTTGTCGGACCCAGGCTCTTTTGTTTCCTATCTGGTGGCATGTCGGACTGGGTCCGACATCCATTTTGAGTTTGATTCAGTCCTATGTCGGATGACATCCGACAAGCAGAGTGAATCTGCCATCCACGGGAGATGGAGAGGGGCATTCTACGAGCACTTTTTCGTCTTCATGAGGCTGGTTGGGCAAGCAATGATATAATAATGACATGAAGAGAGTCAAAGCAGGTAACCAAAATCACTGCATTGCTGCCATCTTTTGAATGAAATGCAGCATACTGAGTTAGACTGATGGATGAAAGAGATGACGCTTGCGATGAAGCAAGAAGTTTGTTGAGCAAACTCAAGCGCAATGCAGAAAATTGAGAAAAAAATCGATGGATGTGGTCTGTTTGAAGGAAAATAAAGACTTTTCTGGTGCCTCAAAGGACACCCTGTACTTCCGAATAACATCTGTTCTGAAGTCAGGTCTTCATTTTGTTTGGATTGTTCCTGACAAATGTCCATCCATGGTTCTGGGACCAATCGCAAGCCTCCTAAAAACAATGCAAAAATTTCAATGTAAAGTCTTGAAAAATCACAAGATTGAGTACTCTTAATTCAGACGAGAAGGTTGTTTCCCCAATTTTGGAAAAAGACCGCAAAGGGTTAAACTCAAGAAATTCAGCACTGTTGGCCATATTAATTAATTCATGCCAGTGTGAAGACAGTAAATGGGATCCAGGGAAAACGAACCACTTCCTGAACATTTCTGAGGGTTTCCATGAGACGTTTTCTCAGCTGCAGAGCTTCATCCTTTATTTGGAGTGCATGCAAGTCATAAACCTCCTCCAACGGTTTGAAAGCATGGCCGGAATGAGTCCCACCGAAGAGAGCACACTGATGACAAATGCATCTCTGACATGTCCAGCAGTAAACAGTAAGCTTTTCTTGATGACCCTCACATCTAGAAATGAATGTTGTGTAAATATGAGTCAACAGAGAAACCTTTCCACAGGTAGTCCAAACTTTTTCAGTTCACATGCTGCAGTCACCTTTCAAAAATTTTCATTTGGTACCAGTGGATTTGATAAAACATTTGTAATTTTGCAGTCCGTGATATTCTTCATGATTAGAAAGAACACTGTGACCTGGGGACGACAAGGGCCTATCCAGAAAACTTCCTCAAAAGCTTTATAACCTTTTACTTAGGTACTTCGAAGTTTTGCAGGAAGACAATTGCTGTTCCTAAGTGCTGCTGCGCTCACTCAACTTTGCTCTAAGCAGATAAAAAAGCTGGTTGGTTTTCTGCACCAGAATGTTCGGTTTTCTTATTCTGATAAATGTATGCTTGTTGTTTTCAACATCCGTGATGCAACTCATGAAGTGAGGAGGATCATGCCAATGGACATGCATGATGGATAGAGTTTTCAATTTTGATTTTTTAATGGCGGTAACCACATTTCATTTCAATTCTCTAGTGAATACCAAATGGAGGTCGAAGCCAAAAGCAAAATAAAAGTGAACTCTTCCTGAACTTCACCAAAAGAGTGATGAGGGAGTTTGTAATGAAACACCAATTTTTCATGATTCAATCTAAAACCAGCAGAATACAGAAAAGAATAATAAAAGCGTAGGTACCTGTTATGCTAGAAACTATGAATTCATTAGAAACCAAGTTGTGGTCTAGAGGTGAAAAATTAGAAACACCGCAAAAATGAAATGTGGTGGGCAGATACAAACAATAATTCAGACGAAATTTGGAAACTAAAACTATGAACTACAAATCATTGCTCTGTGGCATGAATGTGAGAATAATTCCAAGCAGCAAACTAAACCAAGCTGGGAGGGTAGGTATGGTAGGACAAAATAGGCCGAAATGTGAAAATTCAAACGGTATGCGAACTGCTGTAAGCTCAACCGATCAATTTTAGAAACAATAACAGGTCCAATCCAAAGATTAACTAACTTATCCTTGTTGATATTGTCAGCAAATTTTGCATTCACGGCCTGAAGGGCATCCAACTGCTGGGTGACCTCCTCAACCCAGCGGCAGTTCACAAGCTCATGCAAGTGAAGGGATGCTCGACAATGTGGACACTGGTTCCTCTGTTCCGACAGCCACCTCCGGACACAAGCATAGCAACAGAGCTTTGAGCAATGAGGACATAGGTGTGCATCTGTCAACTTTTCCATGCAAATGAAACAACGGAACATCTCTGCCAGATTCTGGAAAATGATAGACAAGCATCCATGACTGTGATACCCAGCTATATCATTTTCACTGGGTCATAGGACATAACAAATATTACCCAGTGAAATAAAAGCTCAAATAAACAGCAGTTGCAGGCAGCATAGGCAAATGATGCACAACACCGAGACCAACCATTTTTTGCAGATTTGTCAAAATGGAGTGCAAGGCAGTGGTAGATCCACTGTCCTATGCAAGGAGGTGCCTTTCTCATGTTTGGCCTGTCAATGCACTTGGTTCATTTTGGTTCAGCAAAAAATTATCAACGAATGTTAGTTCAAGTCACCCATGCATTTGTTGTCAGCTTTCATTTTTTGCCATATGCAGTCGGATTTCATCACATCGGGCCTGTAACCAACTTAAAAATTTTGGGGAGCTGAAATTTGCTTTGGGGACACAAATGTTGAGAACGTTTGGGGTGCAGCCCCAAGCGCAGGGCATCCAGATGGATGGCACTTCCCCCAATGGAGATCCCAGGGTGATAGCCCCTGATAGAGGCTTTGAACAGGCAGAGGATCCAAGGACCAAAGCAATTATCTAAGATGTATGCTCCTGACATTTGTTTCATATGTTTTAAGGATTTACACATTGATTCCGAAGCATGGACCTGGTCTGGGCGCAGCCATCACGCATCATGGCCGAAACATGTTTTAAAAAATCCACCACCAAAGCCACCACCAATTCCGTTTTCACTATAGGATATTTGCGCAATTTCCCGACCAATTCCGGCTGTCGGAGAGAATTCGATTTTATTTTTTCCGGCAGATGATATGTCAGCGATAATTTTGGTTTTGTTTCATCATGATCCGAGAATATTTGGCAACGTGGTAATTTTTTGAAAATTCGCTTCGCCCGACTTTGTGTCAGACCGGGAAGTGGTTGCAATTCAAAATGGTGGCTTTTCACCTCATTTTTCTGCAATTTTGGTGTTATCTGATTTCGTCATGGTGCAAGTGTTTTTGGTGATTTTAGCACTCAGCAATTTACATTCTGTTTGACCAATTCCTGGATCCAAAATGGATTTAGGCCCTAGTGCCATTGCATAAATTTTCCTAGCACCTCTACAACAATAATTGAGCAAACATTCAGACTGTAAAAATATTCCAAACAAAATGCCTCAATGTTCGGTCAGGTATTTTGTACTCGTAAATGAAGTTTGTTATCAAAATTTCTTCAGTTTCCTAGGACTGCACCTCTGGAACACCCTGCTAAAGGGCTCTGAAACTTTGAAACTTTGCTTGGGCTGACAGTTCCGGACATGTTTGATAGCCCACACCAAGAAAACCAGCAACTTTGCTGCCAAGAATTTGTAAACCCAGGCTCATAAAAAACACGAACTGACATTCCAGTAATGACGCGTTGTTTGATTGAAGCACGTACACCACAAATGGGTTGAATAAAATTTGCCATGTAGAACAAGGCAAATCAAATTCGACATGGTAAATTTAATGACACGTTGTTTTGCTGTTTTGATCACAATTCAATCAGATCGAAAAACAATCCATTGATTTTCACCCAGTTATCCGACTTGTCTGCAGGTGACAAATTCTGAATCTAAAAACCCAATGTTTGTCTGGGCTGCACTCAAGGTTGGATTTGGGCAAAAAAAAAGTTCCCAGTAGAGGCTGCAGCAAAGGTTGTAGCAGACCAAGCAGAGGTTGTTGGTATGCAAGCAGACCATCGAAACTATTGTCAGTTGCCAAACACCGAAAATCGGCTCCGTGGTGACCTCTGGTATGATTTGCTAGAGAAGTTGAATAGCTTAAAATTTTGGTGAACACCAAATCCAGCCCGCCTGGACCTTGCATTCGGAAGGGTCTCGCGAGAGATCCAAAAGCGGAAATGGAGATTGAGAAAAAAAAACTGTCCAACATATCAAAGAAGATAGTCAAGTAAAAATATCCCCTCGCAGATTCTGAAGAAAAAGTTAGAAAACCGTTTAGAGTTTAAATAAGAGAACCGAGCAAAA